>OMNM01064951.1:0-21325 GCA_900302745.1 Parablennius parvicornis | reverse complement strand
GAGGGAGAAAAAGACAACCAAAAAAAAAAAAAAAAAAACCCAACATTGCAAATGGAGAGAAATTAGAGAAAAAAGAAAAAGAATTAAGCGAAAGCACAAATTTTAGACGTTGTGTTCCTATGGTTTGTCAGCAATGACAGTGACCCAGTCCTGACCGCTCCACTTTAGAGACGAACATCTCAGCATAATCGTACAGTTTATCTCACGCACACACACACACACACACACACACACACACACACACACACACACTTCCCAATCATACAGTAGATTGCTTACCCTTGCTCTCAGCACCCATTTTGCTTCGCTGCAGTCTGACAAACATCCAGTGGATTGCTGAGTTCATGGATTTAATATTCCCACCCAGGCCTTGACCACAGAACATAGTAATGCATGTTTATGTGTGTGTGCGTGGGTATGCGTGTGTGTGTGTGTTTGTGTGTGTGTGTGTGTGTGTTGAATTTTCTTGAGCTCTGTTAGCACATCTCTAGTATAAGTTACATACTGAGCTCTCTATAGTGCCGCTTTTAAACACAGCGAGCCAGATTGTCCTTGTCGCATTTGTTCCAGGTAAATGCTTTGCAGATATCTATAGGTTTCCCATTTGTACATAATAATCCCTACGCAGTATTGAAGAGAATTTTGTTTAATATGCAGAATGTTATTATGGCGTAGCTACAAATAATCCCCAAGTTTTCCTGAAATATCTTCAAATCTGTATTATATTTATAAACGGTTAAATTACTGAATAGTGCAAAAGAGGTTCCTCACAGTGCTGAATTCAAACAATTACCCTTTGACCCTGTCCATTTTTCAACTCTAATGAGGTTTTCAGCCTCTTTCAAATCATTGCTAGTGTTGATACCAGCAACATTATTCTTTTGGTTTTCTCTTACTTGCTCACATAGTGTCACTTCCAGCTGCAGTAGGCAGCTGTTTTCGAGTTAGCCCTGTTTTAACAGCAGGCAGACTCAGCTCGTAGTGAGTTGGCGAACATAATGGAGCACTGAACAGCTATGGAGCCAGATATTTCCCTCAGGAGTTTATAGACTGAAATCTGGATTGAGGAAAAGGGTGGATATTGGAAGTAAGTTCATCAGGTTGCCAGGAAATACGACCCCAAATGAATGCAAATTTTAGCTTGCATCACCTCAAATTGTAAATAAGTGATTAAACAGTTGTTGTCTTTGCCGCCCTCATGTGGCCAACAAATCGTTTAGTGCGGAGCTAATGACGCCATAAAATGTAAATCCAAAAAGGGGAATTCTTTTGGAGCTGTGTTGATTTTCATTCTCATCTGACCTTCAAAAGTGGCCAACCCAGATGAATCAATGGCAAATGAAGCACAACCCCTTCAGGAATCGCCTCTTAATGTATAAACAAACAACAGCTATTAACTTTAATATGTAGTCCTGATAGGGACGAGGAACAATTGTTGGTGCTGGTGTTGGTCTTGCATCATGTTTACATTCAGGCTCTGCGAAACTCCCTCTTGACTACAGGTCACTGAGAAATGTAGAAAAAATAACCGCTATATGTCTCACTCACCTTCTTTTTATCTGATATATCAGTCACTCATGTAATTTCAATAGTTTGACCCGACTAAAGCAAATCTGGCCAATACTCATTCCTTGGCTGTGACCATGCAGCCAGTAATGAGCTGTCATTGTGGCGGTTTTCAACACTGAATTTGCCATCACTTCATGAAAACTGCTCCCAGGGCTTTGGCGTCACTGGACTGACAAGAGCTCCCAGACCTCCAAATAAACAGGCCTGGTCTGCTCTACTGAGACTGTTGAAGCAAATACAAATAGTGGAATGACAGAATTTCAGCTGGTGCCTATGAGCAACCATGTCTGCAGAGACTGATATCTTCACAAGAAAACACATCATTCGTAACAACAAGCCATTTTGAGGGGTTTCTTATGTGTACGCTCTTGTTAATCTGAAGTTTGTTGAGACTTTGCTTTTAATCCTTCAATGTGATTTTATCTCTTGATTTGTGTCTGCTTCATATTTTCCCAGCGCGCAAACTGATTGAGTTGTAGGTGAGATAATTATTGATAATGGTGCACAGTCAGTCAGTCAATTGGCTTGTTGTCCAAGCAAAACATATTTTTAAAAAAGGAATAATATATGTAAATAAACATACACAGAGGAGCACAAGTGCACATACAATCAAATGTCCCTCTCCATATCAGACCTGCATCTTTTATTTAGTTGTAAGCACACTCTTTCTCTCTCTCTCTCTCTCTCTCTCTCTCTCTCTCTCTCTCTCTCTCACACACACACACACACACACACACACACACACACACACAGATGCCATCCATCTTACCCATTGCTGCTATCTTTAGACAGCAACCCCTATCCCTTGCTGACAATGCTTGGGATTTACTCTGGACGTAGCCTTGAGTGTTGCTGTGCTTCCCTATAGGTTTCTATTTTTGTGTGTATGTGTTATACGTATGATGATACATGTCTTTCAATATGTTATGGTTGCCATGGTGACTGGTAACTGAGCATGCACTATCCTTGTCATTCAGGTGCCACCCTTGCTTTAGATTGCACTTACTGTTTTGATTTATATGAGTGCACATTCATTTTGCATCTACAAGTAAATTGTTCCTGAATTTGACAACCTGCATATTTCAGCAACATTTCAAAGTGTAAGAAAAGGCCTTGTAAAGTTTTCAACACTGTGGAGTGTCAGAAATGTGCAGGTTTACTGTTTGCTGGTGACCATAAGTAAAGCTGGGGGAAAGTAAACACATAACGTGAACTTTCAAGCAGTGTTAGAATTAAACAGGTTATGCTTTTAAAGACATACTTCGTTTCGATGAGAGTCGTTTAGTCTCTAGTGCTAATATGACACAGTGCAGTGGTCCTGATAAAGTTATTGTAACAAGTGTATTGCTGTTTTTTTAAACAAAAACTAGTACAGTGAACATCGTGATGCCTATGAAAAGTTCAAACTCAAAGTATTGCCTTCACAGGAGAACACAGTGGTTTCCAAAATTGCTTTGTTGTCCTTAACTGCGTTAATGCACATTCATATTATTTACAAACCTTGGTTTTATCCCTATTGAGCACCGCTTAAATGGCCTAAACACTTAAATCTTAGTGCATTCCCACTTATTTAAACCATTTGACAGTGGGTTGACAGAAAGCGCGAGAAATGGCGATAGCGAGAAAGACAGACGCAGAGAGGTTGTGGTATTTGTTCTTTGTGTGATAAATATAGCAGGTGAGTGGGTGGAATAAAAACAACCTCACACTCTAGCAGGATAAGAGAGGAAACACAGGAGATAGATATAATGACACCAGGAGAGAGACAATATGACATAGCGATAATAATAGCAAGGAAGCGAGGAAGAAACATAATGACACTTAGGGAGGGATGCAATGATGCTAATACAGAGATAATTGTGGTGAAACAGGGATGCAGGGAGAGTCGAAGGGATGAAGGAGAGGAGCAGGACAGAAGAGGAAGGAAGGAGAAAGGGAGGGGGATGATGACAGAACTGGTGAAAGAGATAGAGGAATTGAGCTTCAGGGAGGATGAGATGCATGGAGAGAGGTACAGGGGTGGTGATAACACGGTGTAATAAAGAGCGCAAGGATGGACAGAAGGTTGGTGAGAGAGTGCAGAGAGAAGGAGAGAGATGGAGGGCTGCAGAGAGACAAACATAATGTGGGAGAGACACAATGATTCTGACACAGAGATAATGAAAAAGAGAGAGGGGGAGGTGCTCCAGGAGAGTGAGGAGGAAGAAGCAATGAGGGAAAGAAAACAAGGATACCAGAAAACATTCAATCCTATTCTCTCCTCTCCTGTCTCCTCCTCTCCTCTCCACTTTTTCATAGTTGGTATTGAATCACTGTAGTCAATAGTTCTACACAGCGTAACTTGGAAAGATGCATTTGATTTGTGGCCCAGCATGCCATGGAAAGGGGAGGCCGGCATTTGATTTATGAGCCAGGGATCTTGTGGTCAGGTTCTACCACAGTACTTCACCCCTCTGTTGCTTCTCAGCGCCCCAAATTTAACAGTCCTATGTAGATCTGTGCCCTGGATCTGATCCCAAACAATGCAGAATTTGTCTTGAGTTTTTGGCTGAGAAAATTAAGAAATAAAGAAAGAACGGAAATCTCTCTGGTATAAGTGGATAAAGTGATTGTTTACATATGGAAAAAAAAAAAAAGCTAAACACTGCTTTAACATGGAGTATTTTTTTACCACAGTATTCACTGCGCCCTCTTTTCGATTTTTTTAGACAGTGTATATCACAGATGAGCCTTATAGATCAACAGATATAAAGCAAACACAATGCATCAATAATATTTACTTAAAGACCATTTAAATTAGCATTTGTGGTGTTAATGAATGCATCTGAGTGCACCGCATACTATACATGTACAATTGCTTTTGTTGTCTTCTGTCCTGAGTGGCTCTTTTGGGGAATATTTCCCTTAAGAACTGAGGACACTTGGTGCATAGATTACGGAAACAAAGGACATGGATGGTGAAGTGATGAAAAGTTCAACACAGTATTTGTTAGGATGAAGGTCTCCACACACCAGCATAACATTCCCCACTGAATACTTCTCATGGCAAAAGCTAAAATGACTGTGCTTTATGAATTGGTCACCAGGACCGGCACTTTAGTCTGAATTATCGCGACGCTGAGATTGATAGCCATGAAATTTTTTGCAGACATTCAAGGTCCCATAGGATGAAGAACACTGACTGGGGATTCCCTGACTTCTCTCCTTCAGGCACCTAAAAAGCTGACATTTATGGTGCTGAGTAAAAAGTTCCTCGACAAATACTGAGTGGATTTCCATAAAATTTAGAGTCAGCCTTCATTTTCCATACAGAAGAGAATGTATTATTCGATGATTGCCTCTTCTGGATCTGTCACTATGATCAGGTTAAAATTTCATGCTCAAGTGTACTCATAAAGCAAAAAATTCCCATTTATAAAGTGGGTCATTCGAACTCATCAGCCATAACATTATGGCTGCAGGCCAGCTATTGTGTAGTTACCCTTTTTGCACACCCAGGGGAAACTCCTTTTTTGGTTCCTTTGATAGGTACTGACCACTGCAGCCTGTCATTGTCCATTGTCCGTTGTCTGAGCCAGTCATTGTCCAAGTTGCAGTTTTGAAATTTTTCTGCATGTAGTAGCAACTTTGAAAGGAAAAAAAATTATATCCCACCAACTAATATGATGAAAAGATAATTAACGTGATTCACTTTACCTGTCAGTGGTCTTAATGTTATGGTCGATCGGTGTATAATAGTAATTGTCAGCATACTAAATTGCTAAATTAAAAGGGCTTTTTCTTACAGTCATTTCTTACACTGAGAACAAAATCAGTGTGTCCTGTCATCTTGCGTGCAGAGACAGCTGTTGGGAATGATGGCCAGATGTTTTCCTGTTGTGGGACTCCCTCTCGCACAACAAACTTTACCAAAAAAAAAACACAAACTTCACAATCAAAATACAGAGAGGGAACCTGGTCCTCATCACCTCAGAGGCTAAAAAAGGACTTTCAACCAAAATGCCCCAGGTATGGTGCTGCAATATGGCTGAACACAAGTATCTGCTCAATTTTCCTTATCCCATCTGCTCGGGCAGAGGGTGCATGTGTGTGTGCGCGTGAGTGTGTGTGTGTTTGTGTGTGTTTGTGTGTGTGTGTGTGTGTGCGTGTGTGTGTGTGTGTGTTTTGTGGGGGTGTCTGGCTACGGGATGGCAGGCAGAAAGAGAGAGACAAGTGAAGACCCAATGAAAGAAAGACACAAATACGGCTGAGGAGAGAGGTGAATTGGGTTGGAAAGACAGCGGAGAACAATCTGAAATTAATCTGGACACTCCAGATGGTTTGAAGTTTGTGTGTGTGAGAGAGAAGCACACACGTGTGCTTCTCTGTTAGAGCCAGCTTGTCTATTTGGGTTTGTGTATAGGTATTTGTGGGGGTTTTTGCCTGTTATATCAGATAAACAAGAACATCTGGTATGTGCACAACTAGCTAGTTTAGATCTCAATTGTGATTGAAAAAAAACAAGAGAAGTAAACTGAAACAGACTCACACATAGTGTTAGCTTTCGCGTGACTCGATTGTGACCGAGTAGATAGTCATCTGACGAGGAAGGAACAGACATCTGTGTGTGTGTGTGTGTGTGTGCGTGTGTGTGTGTGTGCAAAGGAGATTGTGTTCTCGGGAATGAAAGGTTGATAAACCAGTTGTTATCTAAAAAACAGTTGCTGTATGTTTTCATGTTGGTAACACAAACACATAAACTCTCTCTGGAACATGACCTCTATTTTCTTCATGAATGAACTACTCAAGTAGTAAAGTCTGTCGGGGGGAAGAAGAGAAGGGAAGGGTACAGATCAAATTTGCACATGATAAAGATGGAAGAAAACTCATGAACGTGTCATCCTCAAACCTTGATTGAGTGTATGTGTGCTTTCTCTTGCTGTTTTTTATTTTAGCTTTCACATGCAGCAGTGCAAAGTAGAAGCTGAAAATTACACACTGTTTTATTCATCTAAACATATTCATATTTTAAGACTGTGCTTTAGGTGAAGATACCTTGGACACTTTGTACAGTGTGCATAATCCATGCTTAGAGTGTCGCTTGTTTTGTCCTGTTGTCACCATGGTAATCATCTGTGAAGTACTAGAGCACATTAAATGTGTCGTACCAATAAAGTTTGAGATATATTGATTGGGTTAAGAAATCGCTTTATTCTTTTAGTTTTACAACAACAAAACTGAAAGAGGACACATAACACAGAACTGCCAATCCACCATAAAAAATAAATAATCTCAATGATAACTAGAATGACCGAACAAGGGCGAAGAGCTGTAATTTCCCTCCACATAGCTTTCACATTTAATAGCTCACCCATTCATCCGAGGATAAATGATCAAGCAGGTGTGACCGAATGGACCAATCGCATTGTAACAATGGCTTAAATCATTGAACATCTCCTTGGCATTACCACTTCATGAATGAAAAGGGAAAAAAAAAACACACACACACACACACAATAAATTAATTTACTAACCAATGCAACCACAATCTTAAGAAATGTTAATGTTATGAAATCACTCATTTAAATCCCCACATTGAAAGGCTCCACTTTCATGCACCCTCACTGCTGTCATTATGTGTCATTTCTTTAGTGGCCCATCCATTCTATCTATGACACAGCTGCTGTACAGGAAGGCACAACCCCCCCCGAGATAATAGTCTTCATATCTGTTTTTAAACAGTAAATGGCTCTCAGTGGGGATGTTTTTATTTCCATAAACATATACATTAAAAAAAAAAGTTCCCTCCATTTTAGTATCAATCATATTCATAAAACACTTTGTACAACAACATGCTCAGAGTCATTAGAGGTTGGTCTGTTATGTGAGGCTCATATCATTTCAATTAAGCTCAAAAGATAGTTATTTTGCAATTATCTTCAAATGTTCGAGCGGAAGAACTGAATCTGCTCAGAAATATATGCATTTGATGAAATATGTATGGAGGATATGTATCTAGAAAGTTATCTTTATCATGGGTTTCATGGCAACTGTGTGTGGTTATGTGTATTGGTTCCAATTTAATTTATAAAGCCTGTTCAATGATGGGAGGACATTCTAGGGGTTCCATGTTTCATGTCTGCATGTTTCATTGTGCAAGCATTTATTGTCATGGGATATTAATGAGCAAGCGATATGATCACACAGTACTTGCTGTTAAAACAACACCATACAGTACACTGCACATGCTTGAGTGTGCACGGGTGCATGTGTCACGGGTAGTTACTTCTGGTCAAACATCAGTAGATTGCAGCTCCAACAATATCAGAGTAAAAAGGGATGTGGACATGGCATCTGAATATATGCCTTGTGTACTCATCCAGGCACTTTGCAGGGAAGCTTCATGTGGCATATGTTGTTGTGTCAAGGGACGCTGTGAGGCATTTTGTTGGAGTTGCATGTGAGGACAGGCGCTTGTTACTGTACTAACACTTGGGTAGACACATAATTAAGCATAGTGTTGTCTTTCAAGCACACAACCCATTCTACTATTTTTGAAGGTTTTGGGGTTATACAGTAGCATTCAAATCAGAATAACTAATGTTCATCACAATGATTCACTTGCTCTGATCTCAGTATATAACTCCTCAAATGTTTCCAGAGCCCCATAAGTAGTATGCATGCATTCAAATAAAACACATGACCTTGTCTGTCTGAATTCCATTTACAATATATAATTTATTAGGTAATAAAAATTGTAATCGTGATATTTTAACATGTTTTTTTTTTTTCACCCACTTTCTCTCTTTCTAGCTGAATCATGTGGCGGCGTAGTCCAAGGTCTAAATGGAACCATCGAGTCACCTGGCTTTCCCCACGGCTATCCCAACTACGCCAACTGTACGTGGCTGATAATAACGGGGGAGAGGAACAGAATCCAGCTAACCTTTATCACATTGGCACTGGAAGAAGACTTCGATATTGTGTCAGTTTATGATGGACAGCCTTCGCCTGGCAATCTAAAAATGAGGTTCGATATTTTTCTATAATTTGGAGTCTGATCTTCTTTCTGCTCTTGTGTTGCTTTGTCTGTTCCTCTGTGTCTCTCCTCCCTTCTGTCTAATCTCTCTGGACCTTTGCTGTCCTGACCCTGCTCTCTCAGACTCGCATCATCTGTCTGATGGATGCAAAAAGTCGGCATTTGTGCTGAGCATTTTTCTTTTAAAATCTGACATTCAACTATTAGTTATTATTATTTTCTTTAAAATTTTTCCGAAAAAGAGGAGTGACTGTCAGTTTAAGTTAACTTGATTCTTCATCGTGGGAACTACAAGCTGGACAATATTAATTGAGATTCAACAAATCAAACACTGTCACAATTCAGTAAGATGGCCATTTTATTGTCTGTCTAAAAACTCTATATTCAGTCCACTGGGATAGAAGACGCTATATCAATTGAGATACAATTTAGTGCGGGTGAAAAGTCAGCACTTTTGTTCAAGTTTGTAAATATTCTGCATTTGAAGGCATGAATATTGCTGCTTACAAAAGTATTTTGTCAACATTTTCTGTTCAGTATTGACTTTATACAGGCACTGAAGCAACAATGCAGCATATAGAAGAAATTCTTTGATGTTATTGTCTTAGGCACTAATGACCAGTTTCACAATACAATATTTTGCTTGTGCTTGTCTTTGTTGACATTAAAGTTAGATAATGATGCAGTTTATTCATATAACACCTTGGAAAATGCTGCAAAGTGAGTCTCATGCAGACAAAAGCCCTCACCACAATGCCTTGTGCTATCAAAGAGAAAATAGTCTGACAATCATTTCTTAGATTGTCATGTCTCTGTCAAACATATGACTTCATCTACATTTAGAATATGCAGTCCTATCTGTAACAAAAAAAAAAAACAAAACAAAACAATTGGCTGTGTCATATTGTCTTTGCTTATTGAAAGTTCAACACTGTAATTTAGACTTTAGGAGGTGACAATAAATCACAGCAGCACATTAATTATATTGTATAGTGTAGCTTCCCCAGTAGGAGGTAAAACCTAAAAATTGAATTAAAATGAAACCTAAACACCAAACAGGGCAATAACCAAATATATCCTTTTTATTTCCTTTTTGCATATATCGTCATATTTCCTTTAGACAGTTAAATGTGTCAGACAGAGTAACTAGAGTAATGTCCATAAAGGGACAAGATAAGGAACAGAGAATAAAGTGTCTAAAGGCCATTCGTGTGGGTAGATGCAAACCAAATCAATTTTTATGATACACAATTCAGCCCTGATTCAAAAACTCCAAAGCTGTGGTTTTGTGGCTATTTTGAGCATCTGATGGCTGTTGGACTGTGGGGGAGACTATTTTTCATATGTTCTTTTTTCATTTGTAAATACTAAAACTCTTTTAACTGGTAAAAGAGCTTAAATCTGGACTTGGTGATTCAACACTTCAAAGGGTTTCAACACAAAAGAGATAAAGTGCAACAATCTTGTTTTGCAAAACATTTTTTTTTTTTTAGTTTTCATTTTTTATCTTCATTTGTTTACCCTGTTCACCATTTGTACTTTAGTTTGCCTAATTTAACAGTAAACTCAACTCTTACTCAGTCCGGGGTCCATCTGACCACAGTATCTACTGTATATTGTTTTCTTGATAGATAACATGACTCATGCGCTGATATAACGTCTAAGTTTCTTCTGTTTTCTCCACGTTTAGTTTTTTGTGCGTTTGTAGAAGACCAATTGATTTAACATCACTTTTAAAAAGCGTGACCCGGAATATTTTAGAATTTCTCTTTTCATTGATACTCTATTAATTCCTTCATCCTGCAAAATCTCAGTGATAACAGAATACATTCCTTTATTTCTTAGACTTAAGGGTTTAGGGCCCATAATAATTGTTATGAGGATGTGCAGCACAAGCGGTTGCTTTCACTTTTCCCACCTGAATCTCTTGCTGGCTGAAGAATTTGAACCCGTGACTGGTTACAAGCTTGCTTCACTCGCCTGAAGGCCACCAGGGCCAACATTTTACTGGACAGTTTGAAAAGAGTTCAGATAAAACAACTGAGGCCTGACTAAAAACTCTATATTTCCAGATGAAGACTACAATATTTGATTAGCTTTTTTTTTGTTTTTTTTTTAATATTTAAAGTGAAATATCAAGACTTGGATCAGCATGCATAAAATCTAGGTTTAACAGCACTATCTAGTGGATAATTAGAATCTTTGCTTTCTCTCTTGATCAAAAAAAATGTGCAAAAAAATATAAGCCATTGATGTGTTGGCAGCATCTCTTTCTGGTGAGTGTTAGGCCTGTAATATTGTTGCAAAAAGGGTAGAGAGAACAGCATCTGAAGAGCTGGCAAACTGTAGGAAGCTTATTCATAGTGCTCTGCTTGTGTGTAGGAGGGATGAGCTGGGAATGCACCAAGTAGTGTTTGAGCCTGGTGGTGCAGTTATGGATAACAGTGGGTTTTTCCTTGAAAACACTACATAGCTGTATTATGTGTCAGTATTTGAGTAGTAGACTTTTTTTTTTTTTTCATTTTATTGGATGCATGAGAATAGAGTTGACTATACAGGATGGTGGATTTGTGGAGATGCTTGCTGTTAATCCTTTTTATACACAATGTGTTTATATCAAGATCCTTTCCCCCATTATATACTGAAAAAGCCTTAGTTTTCTGAATCACATTAATTTATGAAGTTATAATGTCAAATGATGACCCACATCAATGTAGAAATAAAAAGGCGGGTCCAAGATTCAAGATTAAAACAAAGTGCCAAAGTGTGCCATATGTTGATAAATGACCCACGCACTTTTCTGGAGTTACAATAATATAATTTATCATGAATTATTCTTACTCAGAAAAATATAAACACAGTCTAAAGTGTATCATATTGTTTTTTTATCAAGTAAAAATAACATCTGTTGTCAAACAAAACTGGTTTAAAAGTAACATTGTCAAATTCCTGCATGTTCTTTAGGTGCATGCCAGATGCTCCCCATATTAACTCACATTTAATCCAGTATATTTAATTTGGCATGCCGTTGGAACAACTTGAGATACACAGATGTTTGGTTTCATTACTGCAATATCTTGCATATTTACTGTGTTTTAGCTGCACAGTAAGCATAAACGTGTGTGAAAGAGAGACAGAGAGTTGTTGAGTCTGTGTTGTTTGGCCTCATTGATCTTTGGTCGGATTCTCTTATAAGATAGGTTTAGTCAAAGGACTACCTCACAGTAAAGATTTGCTCAGCTGTTTAAATTGTTTTTTTTCTTTCCCCACTTAAAAAGTCAAGTCTATTTTGTCAGTATAATGAGTTTGCTTGGATTCTTCAAGAAAAATATCAGATGCATGAAAAATTATATCATATTAAAACCTATTAAGAGTCCTGACTGCCTGGACTTGTCAAGATATTCTCTGAGGTCAGACATACATTTTATGTGTTATCGAAAATACTCCTAGGTTATCATTATAAACTCAAGGATTGCAAAATCCTTTGGTTTCTTTTTTTTTTATTACTTTCTTTTACTTCCACGATATATTCGCATGTGTCAGGGATTCAAGGTTACGTGGCTTCTTGTAGCCTTTACAGAAACTGACCTCCAGTTTATTGTAATTTGTTATAAGAAGAACGATTCATTACATGCTTTAAAAATAACACAAAAAAAAATGTAGTGGAGATAACTACTTTGGCAAGTGAGCTGACAAGAGGCAGCATCTGCAACCTTTTGTCAGCTTGGTGTCTGTGTCATTGATGGTAATTAGCCTTGGAGTTATTCAGCACACACTTTACTGGACAGCAGCGTTTTTTATCTCCCCGAATGCCATCAATGGAAAACACCAGTTGAAGACTAGTGATATTCATAAAATTTAGGATCAATGCAAAAAGAAATGTAATATTATTATTTTCTTTATTTTAAAACAAATATCTAAACACAATTATGGAATATTAATATTATAAAGAAAATCTTTTGATTTTCAAACATCATTTGTTGTGACATTTTTAGCTCACATTTCCCTGAAAGTTTTACACTGCACTGAAGGTGTTCCTGGAGCTTTTGAATTGATATGCAGTTCTGTTTATGTTCTGTTTCATTTGTATGTCATCATATCATACATCCTCTTAGGTCATCTTACAAAGCAAGATCTAACCATGTATTTCCATATTAAGTCGATCGTAAGACACTTTCAAGAGAAGTAGAGTCAGTGGCCAGCCACCATCCTCAATCTCAAACACTAGGGTGGTGAGTGGTGGTGTGGCAGTAAAATACAGCAGTGTAGAAATGGAGAAAACAAACAACATGTAGATTGGTGGCTTCACCAGCTACAAAGCAGAAACTTTCAGCTCCACCGATGCCAGCAGAAAGGTACAGGTAGAGACTGGATGGGGAGAAAGTGCAGCGAGTTACTGCAGTGAACTCATTCCCAACGTCATTAAGATCAAGTGACTAAGCTGCGCGGCAGAGGCTCACTTTCTCCCTTGCTCAGGCCTTCTGTTGATGTTAGCATTTCTTTGAATGGTGCAGAAATAGCTGAGGACAGGCGGCATAGTGCTGTATTGAAACCACTGGCCAGCCTTCTTTTATGCCTCAGGGGACTCCCTGGTGTGTGTCACTGTGGGCAAAGCTTTGGCTCAGCTTCAGCTGAGCGTTACTTGCTTTCAAGACATGCTCCCAGTTTTGCATATAAGATAGTGACTTATGTTTTTACATAAAACATTTCACCTTTTCCATATACAAGCTGAATTTAATTATCCTGCTGTTGCCTGCTCTCTGTCTGAGCTGCACAAGGGCAATCGTCAGTTGGTTGACCTCAAACCTTCTCCTCCTCTTAGTTTCTGGCTGAATGGCCCGAGACTTGCTGATATGAACCCATCATGCTGACCACATGGACAGTGAGATGAAGCCAAGAGGAGCTTACTGCCCTCTCTCTGTTAACAAAGAGGAGCAGAGAAGACAGGATGAATCTTTCTCTCGCAGCCACCCCTTTAAACTGCCCTCGGACCTAGTATGTGGGGAATGCTGCAGTCTCATATATAAAAGAAAAGGCTGACCCAGCATCTATGGCCTCTTCTTACCAACGGCAGCTGTGCGTCAGCAGCAGTAACTACTCGATCCCACTCGCTCTGATGAGTGATGTCAACAGTGTGAAAAAAAAGTATTTTCAGGACTGAGATGTTTCTCTCAGACAGACAATACTGCCTGCTCTGTCCCGGTGTCTTATACAGTAGAAGAAAAAAAACTGTTTTTCTGCATTGTTCTTTCAAGTGCTCCAATACTCCTATAGTCAAAAATCTGGACAATAATTCAAACAGTAGAAAGAAACATAGTATATACTAATGGAAAATTGACTGAAACCTTTACTATAATAAAAGCAGAGTAAAGAAGAGTAAACTGTTGCTGTAGCTTTAAAGTTTCTGTACTACCGTCATTTTGAAATCTGTCCCCACTGGAGTCCATTTAAGCTGAATTGCACCTCACCGTCCTCTTTATGTGACAATAATTAAAATAACACTTTTTACAGCTTCCACTCAGACTGCCGGATGTATGTCTCTGGTGTAGTTTTGGATTACTTTAAAGATTTTCTGGTTCGTGCTTTCATTAAACTTAGCCTGCTTGTAAAATACAGGCCTTTTTTTTTTTCTCTGTCTGTGATTAAGTGTTTTTTTTTTTTTTTGTGTCCTTAAATGACATCATGACCATCCTCATTCAAACACTAACCAAGAGGGGAGAAAATCATTTTGCATCATTTTAAGTGTTTTCAGGAATCCACAAATGACATAATCCTCATGAGGAGGAGGTCAGAAAAAAAAAATGTCCTTCAAGGAAAGGCACTGCACTTTGTGTGAGTGTGGGAGTATTTCATCTTCATTGTGGGCACCTAAATCTGTCAACACAAACACATTATGGAGATCCATCTGAAATATGGGTAAGAAAATGGATCCCAAATTAAGTTTGTTATAAACTTTGGTGTTTATGAGATGCCTGTTATGGTTAGGCTGGAATTAGGGTGAAAAAGGAGTAGCAGTTTGGTTTATGGTTAAGTCCAAAGTAAATCTGCATGCAATGCATGTAGACTGAATGCTGAGTGCTCAGAAGTGACAGGGACTGTGCTGGGTGTGTGTTTGAATATGAAATTATAATATTACTGATTATATTCACGGCGACCAGGATGTTTTAACGTAAACCTGTTAACATGTTTAACCTAAATCTAATGTTCAGTACATTTTAGAAAGTACCGTATTTTACTCAATACCAATACAAAAGATTCAAGCACATTTCCAAAATTTTACCAAAAGATAACAAGTCCAAGAAACCTGTGTGGATGAAACACCTGTCTTCCTTTATCTGAAAAAGAGAAATGAATCAGTGTTGCAGATTAAGGCAGGGAAAGTGCTCTAGAAGATAAGAGCAGCAGCACTGAGACCTTTGTTCCCACTTGGAGTGGCATAGGTGGAATGTAGGTGTGGGGATGATCATAGAAGTATTTAGAAGCCAAGTTTTGAAGAGACTTTCAGGTACAGGAAACCACTCTAAATGTCACACAAACTTTGATAGGGAGCCAGTGGAGAGGCTCCTGGGTGGTAATGTGCTGCCAGAGTTTCGGCCATGCGGCAACCCTGGCAGTAGCAGAGTTATAGACATATGGGAATCTGTCCAGGCTTCTCTTAGGCTGTCCAAATAGGTTTCTATTACAGCCATGCAGATAAAGTATCACAAATGTATGAATGAAAGTATCTACAACAGTATTTGCAAGTGATGGCTTGTACACCCCAAATGGGGAAAAAAAATCAATTTTGTCTGGTGGTTTATACAAAATGTGACTCAAATAAGAAGTGGAATATAAAATCACTCAAATTTCAGTCTCTTGCTGGTGGAGCAGATATCCGCCAATATAAGTAAGTCATGTTTCATTTGATACACATCTATTTAATGTAGGCAGATGATGGGTGTCACAAGAGAGAAGTGATGGGAAGGTTTTCAGTACCACTGGAGCAGAATTCACAGTGAGGTCCAATGTATCTCATTATATGACCATGAAAATGCATGCACACACTGAAAAAATAGGTCTTCAGGCATTGAGTCTTGGTCTTACCCTCGGTGTATGAGGGCAAGTTACATGTAGACTTTCCCAGTCTTTTGAAAAAAATAAAACATTGAAACTCGGACTGTGGCAAGATCATGCCAAGGTGCTTGCTAATGCAAGTGAGTAAAATGCAACTGAGAGGTAAATCTGAATGACGATGTTACCGTAGCCTGTATTGATTGCAGTAAGAAGATAATTTTTCACTTTGACAAAGGTAGTTTGTAGTTTGTAGGACTTTGCATTGTTCTGAAGAGTGTTTGTGCCATTTTGGTAAATATTATTAAACACAGGTTGTTGCTGAAGTTTTTTGACAACAGTACGTAACAGGATTGAGTGGAAACATGGGCATTATTGGACAAACAAATGTGCTTTTATTTTTGAAACTTTTTTTTTACTTTAACCAGCCTTTCATATTACTCTGTGCAATTAAATACTATAACAAGAATGTGTCACCATATATGATTTTTACGGGTCTTATACTTTGTTTCTCTGAACCAGGGAGATATTATGTAGCCACGTCAGAGGGTATTGCGGGGCAAACCATTGACATTCCCACTGTCATGCACCCTGCAGCTCTCGTGTCAGCAGCTCACTGTGTTTTTACTGCAGCTGCGGTACATGGGGCGTTTGCACAAGTAGTTTGTCAGGCACAACTTGAACCTGTAATTTCACAAGTTAAGAGGTATCCTTTTGATCCCAGTAGGATTATGATTATTATTATTTTACCTTTTATTTGACTTTCTCTATCAGAGCAGTCCCTCAGAAGACCACAAACTTCTTGTCATCATATTTAATGTATTTCAAAAAGGGTGGAAAGATAACTGACCTTTATAAGTCAATATAAAGAGATAGATTATTTGTTTTTCAAACTCAGAAAGAATCAAGGATTTTTGTTCTGTATTTAACCTTTATTTAACCAGGTGAGTCCGGTTCAGATTGAAGGATTTCTATTTCAAGGAGCTCTGGACAAGGCAGCAACAGCAGCACTAAATTATAATTGCATTTTAACAAACATTAAAACATTAAAAAAAAAAATGCATCACACATGCATCATAAAATATACAGTAAGGAGGTCTAAACATCATGAATTGGAAAGCAGAGTTACACACCAATTAAATCTGCCTCCATACATTTACCACCAACACAACACCCAGAGAGAAGGTTAAAGCAACCTTTCCAATTTTGGAAGTAATGTCTGTTTATGCTGTCACATTCAATCAACAAAAAAGTTACACTTTATTTAAATAGCACTTTTAATACATTCTGTAGCACAAAGTATTTTACAGACGGGTAATCAAGCAATTTTGCTTTTGCTGCTGATCTTTTTGAACCGTTACCTACAGTTTTGAGCATTTTAATTTAATTTTACACTACTGTGCAGCAATTATAATAGAAAGAAATATACTGATGATCCTGACATGGATAACTTATATATATACCGTGCTGTGCTGAGAAATCACTTTAGCTTGCAGTTGATTAACAATTAACATTAATTATTAATTAACATTAACAATTATTTTAATAGACGGAAATGCTTGGTTTTGGTTAATTGACTCTGAATACAAATACAGACACAAACTTTAGGAAAAATGGGGGACTTTAAATGGACTTCATAACATGTTGCATCCAATAAGAGCATTTTGTATGGGCCTAACACTGCTACAGAATCCCCAAACCTCCACCTTTAGTAAGCAGACATGATGACAAGCTTCCAAATGTAATGATAAACATTTCCATTTAAATGTTTTTTAGAAGTTGATTAAACAAAATATATTTATAATATAAAGTTTGAACTGGCATAGGTTGCAGTTCTTAGATATACAACACGCACCATTGGTAACCGGGTGCTCATCCATAGAGGCAGAACACTTGCTGTGCATCAGACTTCATTTGAATGAAATAAGAATGTAAGACTTTGCTCAGATGGTTCACTTCATCTTTCTATTGGTCATTTTATCTATTACAAAAATAATCAAACTACGGCATGACTGCTCCAAATCACACTGTTTACAGGTGCAAATGCCTGATTTTAATGTCTAATTAACTCAAACACACAAAAATAACATAGAAGTACCAATAGTTGATCTTCCGCTAACTGATAAAACCTGATGTACCATTAGCAATACTTCAGGAATAAATCAGTCATTCCACTGAGCCGCACAGTGTTTAAAGTTCAGCTCATGTGTCACAACAACAATACAATAAAGATTATTAAGACAGGACTTGCAGAGAGTGGTAAAAGTAATCCATAAGTTACTTTTGCATTACTTCGTCTAGTTCGTCATCTGTTCGTACGAACGTCGGGTACTCTCAATTGAGTTAACGTTTATAGTGTATTGTTCTAGTTTTCAGTGTCTCTGCCTTTTCTAACAAGAATGAGGCGTTGTCACTTGGAACATTCTCCCGTAAACGGGGCCTTAGTGTCAGACTGACTCAATAATGTTGACATTGGGACTCTGTGGCATTCATACTTCATTAAGGCTCTCCGACCACTTGTATAGCTCTCGTTGTATGTTTAAGGTCATTGTCATGCTGCAACAGGAATCTTTGGCCACAAAGATGCGAATCATAGAGTATACCATATACAGCAATGTGTAGTCAGGGTAGGCAGTGTCTACCCAAGACTGAATTGAAATGAATCAAATATAAATTTTGATTATTTGTTTTAATTATAATATAATTATAATTTATTTTTTATTTATAGGTTTCAAAGTGTCAGCTTTTTCTGCTTTTTCTAGCCTAAATGACAACACCACTTTCTCTAGTCGCTGACTCCTGCGCTGTTTTACTGTGAAGGCCACACCCACTCCCAAAGGCAGAGCTGCAGCGAGTCTCCTGAAGTTTACCAGGAGACTCCTTCAGCAAAGGAAAGGTCAGAAAAGTGTTCGTACTTTTCAAACAACAGATGCGCTACCATGTCATGAGATGTATCTTGTTGGGAGAGTATGGAGACTGCTATTGAATAATTGTTTAAATTTCTTTAACAGTGTTTTACAATCATGATTTTCTTTGCTACTGTATGAGCCCTGCAGGTCGTTAACATGTCGGAGAGCAGTTTTATGTGAATGCATCACTCAAAGCCGTCAGCTCCTGCAGTTAAAATCTGTGATTGAAACTGGACCATCATGACTCCTCAGACACTAACTTTATCTTTTACTACTGAAACAGTTCAGCGAAATGTATTTGTAAAACGTTTGGAGCAAGGCATAAGCTGTGCCATTAAGAAGTTAAAGTGCAGCTTCTCAGGTGTGCCTGCGGGAGGGGGCGTGGCCCGCGATTTCAACAGCTTCTCCCCTGAGTACGAACAGAATTTTTATCAGCAGGACTGACATCACTGCTGAATTTTCTTCTTGTTCTTATAGCCTCTAAATGGGAGTATGCAGGGGTCTTAACACTTTCAGTCATTGGTGTAGACATTGGTGGTCTACATTTGCAACGCCCTGCCTACCCAACCCTAGTGCTCACGGCACGTCACTGACCTTGTGTGATGCATATGGAGTCGATTTAGTGCAGGTCTGCCTCAGCAATGTGGGGTAATTTTTATCACAATGTTTCACATTTGCATTTACACTGTGTAATCTCTTTTTTGTTTGTCTTTTTACATGTATCGTTCTCCTCCTGCCTTAAGCTGTCCCCACATTGTGCAATTTTAACAATCTTTAGTAGTCACAGCCTCTCACACTACATGAGATAAATGTAAATAATCATGTCTGCAGACTGTATGAACACACGCTGACTCGCGGGGGTGTGGTGTGTGTGTGTGCGTGTGTGTGTGTGTGTGTGTGTGTGTGTGTGTGTGTGTGTGTGTGTGTGTGTACCCAAACATACACATGAACGGAGCCTCAGCCTTGTGGCATTAATGTGTTTGGAAAGAAATCCCGAAAACGGAGGAGAATATAGACAGGGCCGTGGCTCAGAGAGAGAGGACAACCTGGAGGGTAATGCTGCAATGGGAGTTTGAACTAAGTCTTGTGAGCAACTATTAGCATCTACTAGCATTTTACATTAGCATCTAACGTTGTGGTCTTTCATTTTCCAACAAAACACACGCCATGTAAACGAAAGAGTTTGTTTCATGCAGGTTAATGGTCACAGCAGTAGCTCACATGGTCATTACTCTAAGACCCCAAATATCAGACACAGTCAGATAGTGTTGGTGGGTTTACGTCTGATACTTCGGCCATCCAAAACTCTGCACAAAGCCCGATCATTTTGAGCCCCGACTGCAGATTTTACAACAATACTCACACAAACAGATCTTTTGTTTCAGACGGCCAAAAATCGCACTGTTTATGGGAGCCTTTAAATCTCAAACTTACTTACTTTTACCAATTAGAATCTTTATTTTGTAAAGTCTCTCTGTGATTAACTTCTCAGACTTTGTTATATTGACTTCACAATTGCGCTTATCAACTTTTGTCTCCCTGACTGTGTTGCACACAACTGATCAACATTGGGCAAAACATTCTGATGTGCCATGTGTCACTCCCTCTGACACTTTCAGGTCACTCTGATGTTCAATTCACAGGATACAACTCATGGAAATCTGATTACATTGATAATACCGTCATTGATACATTTCTATGGACTTTTAATTTCGGAATTATTACTAATTGATATGATATGAATAATTTTAAACAAGTGTATAGAGTCTATGCAGTGCAGTGCACACACACATAAGCGCGCACACACACACACACACACACACACACACACACACACACACACACACACACACACACACACACACACACGTCCAGCTTCCTGAGGAAGACCGGCCGACTCCCCGAGTTTCCTCTGAGCCGGATGTTGTCTCTTATGTAATCTCTCGCAGGTTATCAGACTCATTTTCACATCACGCCGCCTCTTTCTCCTCACTCGTCATGCTGGTCTCCACCCTGCCTGCCCTCTCTTCTTCACCTCCCCTGCGCAGGTACATCCCCTCCTCCACCTCCTCCACCTGCCTCCATCTCATTCACACATCCGGTCTTGTCTCTGCAGACCTCCACCTCTCCTGCTACGTCTGTTGGTTTGGTTCAGCTGTTTGATTGAAATTCATCGTATATTTTTGGACTTCATTCTAAGATCATTTCAGTGTGGTTCCTCAAATGTAGTGATCTTGACAGAGTTCCTCTATTTCTCTGTTCTTCGGTTCAGATGGATTTACTGTGACGTGTTTAATGGAATAATATCAGAAAAATGGCAATGAAAGGAATTAAAAGACAATTGTAAAAAAAAAAATAGTATATCAACCATAGATTAAAAAAGATCTATAAATTAAATTAAATAAAATTTGAAAAGCACTCTGAGAGCACACACCTCCGCCAAAATGTCATTTTAATGTTAAAAGTTCCCAAATTCAAAGTGCCGTCATATCGTTAATCTGGATCAGATCCAGATTAAATTTGGCACAATTCAGGACAATGATCCTCCAAATATTCATGTCACATTTCAAAATCAAAACAAAATTCAGTAAGTTATGACTTTTTGAAAGTGGTAAATGGGGTTTCCAATGTTAACTTCCAGAATGTTTCCTGACCTTATTCTGGTTCTGATCCAGATGAAATGTTGCACCCTACTAGATATGACCATCCTACACATCACTGGTCAATCAGATATGATCTCCAAGAGAGAGGATGTTTTGAAAAGTGGCTCAATGATAAG
>OMNM01064950.1:12537-27760 GCA_900302745.1 Parablennius parvicornis | reverse complement strand
AAAATTCAATTACAGAAAAAAAAAAAAAAAAAAAAAAACGTAACAAAATGATCAATGTAGCTGAATTGTGTTCATTCTGTCATTGTAAAAACATCTATTATAGACTATTTTGTAACGACAGATGACACTCCGAGGAAGGCTGCAGATGCAGCCACGTAAACATGTCAGCAATGTCCAGCATCCACCGGTCCTTACAAACAAATCTATAATATATAATTATTGTGTCACTGCCGACAGGACCAAGAGGCAGATATCAGCCTTGGAAGCCTCAAAGGACACATAATAGACTCTTTATATTTCTGATCTTTTCTATGTATGTTCCTGTCTGTTCTTCGCCTTTTTTTTAAATATTTGGTGTATTTGTTGGTGTTTTGAAAGCACATCGACCTCTTCTTTATGCGTCGTGGCGTTTATATACACACAAAGATCCATGCGATGTCACAAAGCGGGTCAGAACATCTTTGTAGGTTTTAATAATAGGTGAAAGGGCATTTAACTTATTTCAGTCATTAAAATATTTTTAATTTTTAATTAAAATTTTTAATTTTTAATCTATCTTAAAATGGCTCAGCGTCACGATGAAGAGAAAGATAAATTTCTCATTAAATAAAACAGTGTACAGAGAATGTGTTACACAGAATATTGCTCAACTGAAGCAGTGGCCCAAAATAGAGCTGAATGCATCTTCTGCGGTGAGTGTTTGAAACCGTTTGAAGCGGCACCAGTCACCCAAACACCGAGTTGGTGTGTGAACTAAAGAATTTATCCTCAGAGTAAAAGAAGTCCTCCTACAGAATATAACAAAGAAACCGTATTTTACATACATGGTTTTCTTCTGAAGTTCCTTGAATTTTTTTTTCTTTAATTGTAATTGTACAGTGGTGTGGTGGGAGGGTTGCCTGATTTTATGATGGTAAAATGTTGGTCATCCAAAAGAAAAAAAGTTGAGAATCACTAGTGTATTCAATCATCAAGTCCCACTTCCCCATGTTGGGCTGCATGGCTTTAAAGGGGCATTACGTCAAATGGAAGTCATGCCTCAACTGTGCATTGGGTGGCAGTGTTGAGTCTCTTTGCCGTCTTGAAGAGTTTTGCTTCATTGGCTCTACTTGTATGGTTGTTCTAGTTATCCAGTCCGTAAGTGGAGGAGAAGCTATGAGCTTCATCTACTGTTGTGTTACATTTACTCCCTGCTGCTTATTTGAGTGATGCAACTGAAAGGATGAACTGGCTGGTAATTTTCATGGTATTCCATATAGGACTGTGAACCTAATACAAATGATCCATTTCTTCCTATAGTCCGTATTTGTCTTCATATAGGCAGAGAGTGTTTGTTTTTTTCTCAATAGATAACAGTGACGAGACCTTGTAACACCTCTAAAAGATCTTCACCGCTTGAAATCCATAAGTCTTGTAAGTAACAGCTTTTAAAGCATTGGGATACATTTTCCTTGAGTCGCCACCTGAGGTTTAGTGGATGCGCTGCCGCTGTGACCTGGCAAACACATTCGTTCCCATCTGCCAGAGAAGCAGCCAGCAGCAGCCGTGCAAATTGTGTTTACAAGCTATAAGTGCTCGAATGCTGCTCAGTGTGTATTTAAATGCTGTTATAAAACCTAGAGTAGATACTGATTGGAGTGAATGAAAGTCCATTGGCTTAAAAAAAACAAAAAAAAAAACAAACCTCCAGCTGCTACCACAGAAGGGCTGCACTTGCTTGCGTTTATATACGGGACTCACCAAACTGAATATTCCAGTTGGGTGTGACAGCAAGAAAAACCACGGAGGAGCAAATATTGGCGATGCAATGCATCAGCGTCCAGCTGGTTGATGTCAGTTTGACTTCAGCTGCACTGGCTGCTGGATAAATACACTGTATTTCCCCCGTGGAAGCTGGAGTTGTATGAAAGCCACATGATTACTCTGTACCCCCAACTGATTGCAATGTGAAATGGAATGAAGCTTAAACATAAATGCAAAGCTCCCTCCGATCAAACACATCAACTCCCAATGCCTTTAATCAGAAGTGAATTCACCCGAGCCTCTCACTGAGTCAATCTCACACTCCTGTTTATTCTTTTTTTTTTTTTTTTCAGGCCGCACTTGTCCATTTTCGGTGAAGTGTGCACCATATTGAGGCACATCCCAGCCCAGCAGGTGGGTGTGAGTACAACTGGACCAAGAAATCCACTAACAGTATGTACCAGAGTTGAACTATCATCGCCCCCTGAGTGTGAGACAAACTGGTGTCAGATATAAAGCAAACAACACGACATGAATTTAAATCACATTTTGTGTGGGAGAATTGAGTCCCTGCTACACGCCGTGCAATTTTAACGACCTTATAACTTCACCACACCGTATGACACGAATCTAATAAACTTTGGGCCACGATATGAAGTGCACTGTGTGGAGATTTTCCATGTTGAAAATGCAAGCTGAGTCATAGCATAAGTTGTATTTGACTGAACGTGATTGCACAAGAATAAAATATTATAAGTGTGCGCCATCCATTCACAAAAACGAAACTAGAAAAGCAGAAAAGCACTCCCGAGAGGGCAGACCTCCGCCAAATTCTGTTTCAATGTTAAAATTTCCCAAATTCAAAGTGCTGCCACATCGTTAATCTGGATCGGATCCTAACGAAATTTGGAGCAATTAAGGACAATGATCTTCCAAATATACATGTTCAATTTAAAGAGAATCAAAACAAAATTCAATGAGTTATGGTGTATTGAAACTGGTAAATGGGGTTTCCAATGTTAACTTCCAGAATGTTTCCTGACCTTATTCTGGTTCTGATCCAGATGAAATGTTGCACCCTACTAGATATGACCATCCTACACATCACTGGATTTTTACAAGTCAATCAGATGTGATCTCCAAGAGAGAGGATGTTTTGAAAAGTGGCTCAATGATAAGTAAAGGGGAGAAACAGGATCTTTGATATTAGTTTGTATCCAGATGGTTATCAGGATCACTCTCAACATTTAATGGATCTAAGTTGGCTCAAGACACATCTTCTGATTTATTTTAGGAAGATCCCCTCAGGAGGTTTTGAGAATCCTGCTAACAAACAGACAGACAGACAAACAAACCCATTGAAAACAGAACCTCCTTGACAGAGGTAACTAGCGAAGCAGGAAGGAAGCCCTTGCCCTTGTGGCATTCATGTGTTTGAAAAGAAATCCCAAAAAAATTTCTCCTGATATCCCACATGTATGCGTTTTGCTGTTCTAGCCGCAAAGCTTCTATCTGGGTTTTTACGCCAGTGTCGGTATACACATTTCAGCTTTGGACTGTTCCAGGAGAAAGATGAGCATTTGGGTTGTCTGGAAGCGGGCATCAGGCCACACATGCTTTTCTCTGACAAAGTAGAGATTTTTGGTTAAATGTCCAACGTCCTAAGGGGCAGTGGTGGAACAGAGTTTTATGAATAATGACGTAAAGTTGTGCAGGCTTGAATTCCACTGCTGACAGGTTCCACCACTGTGGCACTACAGCAGGGGTGTCAAACTCATTTCCCTTCAAGGGCCACATGCAGCACAATTTGATCTCAAGGACGGTCAAGCACTCCTCTTAAAGGAATCGGCTTAAACAAAGGAAAAAGATTGCAAATCAAACGAGGCGGCGAAGAAAATTGTCATCACATTGATAGAGAAGGATCTGTAGGTAAACTGCTTGACTCACTGTGGTGTGCACAGCAATGGGCTGATCGAGCTGGATTTATGAGAAGAAAAGACACCGGCGAGAGCAAAAAAAAATATCAATGTGTGAATCCATGAAAGGCGCTTCATTACTTATTCTTCACAACCTCAATCTGAAGTGCTGTCAGAAATCAGTTTGGCAAAGTGCTACGATTTTCCCCCGCAACAAACAAGCCCTTTCCTTTCAGCTGAGGTCAGAGGCTGCGGATGATCATCCTCAGCCGGGAGCAATATGGTCATCAGCCAAGGCCAATACAAGGGAGCACAGTAGGTGGTCGAGGATGACTAACATCCTCGGAGCTGCGCTCATCACTCTCTCTTTTCTATGAACATTAAAGACAAACCACCTTGGCCACTGGGGATAATCATGGCCACCTCTGTGTCTCGGCTGAATGATACCCTGGAGGACGACAGAGCACTTTCTCGCAGATGAGCCTGTAGCCTTAAACATCCCTGTGCGTGCATGGTGGTACATTTTCTTTGCAGTTCTCTGCTGAATACCCTTTTTAACTATATAATGTATTCCCACGTGGCAAGGTTCTTTTTCTTCTGCATACTGATGAAAAATAATACGTGCTGCGGAGACACTATTAGTCCCCAGATAAAAGGCCTACAGCCTCCTAATAATAACCAGAAGCTTTGTTGTTGGCGAAAGGTTGCGAAGTGGAATGCAGTGCACTTTTGAAGCTGTGATTATTTACCTGCCGGTGGATGAAGACGACGGAGCCCAGGAGACGCCACGTCCCTCCCTGCCGGTCAACGTGGAGCATGCGAAGGATCTGCAGGAATCGAATCCCCCTGGAAATGATCAAAAGTGTTTACGTGCACATTGCCGATTGCAATGCGAGTATGTGTGTTCGTACGATAAGACCAAAAGTATGTGGGTTAATAAAGACTGCACAAACAATGAAGGTGCATTGACATCTTTTTTTTTTTCTTTTTTATTTCCATCACTGCCGTACAGTATATACCAATTAGACAATATCACATGTGGGAGGAATCCAAAGTAAACTCTTGCATGCAAAGGTAGAACGTGTAAACTTCCTGCCACTGTTTGTCGTCTGTCTGTAGGTGGGCAATGACTTCAGAGGCTGCTGAACAAGATCAAAACCCGTTGTAGTGGGAGACGACTTGCTCTACGAGCTGAACCACATTCAAGCTAAGACTGTGACATCTACATGATGTGTCCACACTTTTTGTCATCTCCGTTTCGGGACTATCGGCGTCTCTTACCTGATAGCCGAGGTGGCAAACACTTGGCCCTTGGAGCCCACCCCCAGCACAATTATTGAGGCAAGAACAACAATTAAATCTATAATGAGAAAATGGGGTTATACATGTAAAAATGACACAAGTAGGAACATCAAGCAAGCAGAAAAAGTCGTACAAGTGGGGAAAAGTCAAGATGAAAATTATTCTATTAATTAATTTGGGTGGGAAGGGTTATGTGTAATAATAACACTAATATTCATCACTGCATATTTAAGAAACACCTGCAGGGTCCAATTGTAGGAATAAAAAGCAGAAGGCGGGGGAAAAAAAAAAAGCAGTGACAGTTTTAATTTCATGCTGAATTTGTATTAGATATCTCATTTTGGGAAGAAGCTCAGGGTGCATTACAGACATTGTTTAAAAATGGTGTGTGGGTGAGGAGCAATGTGTCTCTTTGTGTGCCCGTGTCTCTGCACGGGGGTTGTGTTCCCACCTATAATAGATATCGGCTTCCTGGCAAAGCGTAGTCTGCCCCAGATGCCAACATATTTACTGCGGCAGCCTGCTGACCAAAGGCGGACGACATACTCCACGCCGAAGAACAGCACAAGGACAATCTCCTGTCAGGAAAACGTAGGAGAAGGACAAACGGGAGAAAAAAACAAAAAACAAAAACACAAACAGATGTTTTGGCAGGTTATTCACTGTCCCAGCAACTAAACAGCTCTTCAATAGAGAAAAACTGCTTGAAAGATAGTGATGAAAATGCTGTAATAAAGACGTATTTTTTTTTAATACTTGCACCGTATTGAAGAGTGACTCTGAAATATATGACGTACTCATACTTGACCAATAAGTTAAGAGAATTCTGGTTAAAAATCTGTATTTTTATTTATTATCTTTTTTAATGAAGACAATGCCTGCAGTTAAATGTGCTTTTATAGTAACTAAAAAAATTATTTACTTGGTTAAATAAAACTGAGATGCATTTCAATACAGATTTTTGATATTTTATTTATATTCTTTGGAAAACACGGCTGAAAAGAATCAAATGCAACATCACTTTCAAACCTCAAGCAAAGTAATTAATTTTCCCGGTGAAATAAAGATTATTGACGGTCATTCAGTCAATACACCATTTGTCACTGTGCAATTTGCTCCACATTGTTGATCAGCTATTTGATTGGCCTGAGAAATGTACTTGTACATGATGAACAACACGATTGACCACTTTGACAAGGTAATGAATGATACAAATCCATACTTATTTGATTTTGTGTGTGCTTGCCCTGTGGCAATCACTTTAAAAAAAAAAAAAAGGGAGCAGCCGGGCAGACACTCTATCATGTGGAAAAATATGTTGTATAAAGACTTTTTGGCTCCGGAGAGAACGAAGCAACGTCTGATAAATCTCCTCTTGTGACTTGAGTCAGCGTGATCTGAGGCTGAGGGAGATCTAGGGGCTGTGAAGTTTGCAGAAAGTGGGTTACGGGAACTCTGTAACCAACTAGTCGTCTCTCCTTCATCTGGCTACATACAAATGTCCAACGGGAGCTGTGGAAAGTCGGCCGGCGATGTCAGGACAGTAGGTTTTGATGAGGGAGAAAAATCCTTCAGTTGTCTTAATCTGTGCACTGCTGGTTAGAAGAGAGAAATTGTGAGCATTTTTATCAAATGGAGGGAAAACTATAAGTATTTGTTTTCCTCCCGAGAGTTCTCGTAACCAATGACACAACAATGTAAATATGCATCTCGTCAGCGTTGATGACAAATGACAAAAACAAGAGAAAATGGCTTCACCAATAGTCTGGCTGCTTTTGCTTTTCCTTGCTCATAGATGAATTAATGCTGGTGTCGTCGTACTCGAGAGTGTTCTCGGTCTCAATGCAACATTTTGAAGGTCTTGTTCCCGTTGAGGAACAAGACTTTCCAATGCTCTGGTCTTCGTCTTGACTCAGGTTAGGTGGTCATGACTATAATGCTAAGAACTGCATACTCAGATAAAAATTGCAAACAAATGAAAACCTGTGGATCTTGACAGAAGACAGAAATCTCTTTCATTATAATTGTATATTGTTCACAAAAAGACATCAATTTAAAATGCATGTGCATTTACCAGAGGAACGACTTCAGGGGTTTTCAGTGAAATCCTTATTTGCTTTCTTACTGAAAGACAGAAATGTGTGTAACTTATGAGCATAGATTTACCATAATTCCTGCACTATAGAGCGCACATGAATTTAAGCTGTACTTTCAAAATTTAAGCAGAAGAAAAATAAAAACATATATAAGCTACACTGGACTATAAGCCGCAGATGCACAGTGTTATGTGTGTGTGTGTGTGTGTGTGTGCGGCCGACGGGCGGACAGAGAGCCAGAGCGGCGGCAGTCGTGTCTGTGTGTGTGTGTGTGTGTGTGTGTGTGTGCGTGCACAGAGCGGCGGCCATCGGGTGTATTAACAAGCGTTTTGGAAAAGTTCCACCTTGGCAGCCGTTTTCAAAAATGTGCGTATTAAGTGACTGTGACAAGTGTTGTTGGGGGGAAAAACAGACATCCAAAATGTGATGAAAGTTTTCTGTTTTCACTTGGAAACGTTAGCAACTAGTGTCATTGGCTGCTAGAAACCTTCCTTGTATCAATTTATTTGAATAACCACACACCAGCGTTCATTTATTCTACAAATACGGAATGCAAAAGAATCATGTTTTAATTTAATTCTAATGAGATTTGTTGTTTGCTTTCCCACCTCCACACATCCAATCTCACAAGCATTTGGCGTTAGCTTCATTATTTTGTATTGATCCCGACTTTTTTCCCCTCTCCCGGTTATTTTTTTTTAATTCATTTCAAACGGAAACCATCAAAACACCTAAACCTTAAGCTCCTACAATTACAGCTCCTCAATTATTGCTTGTATTTGATTTTGCGAAAGTTTTCCATCAGCCGTCCTTGAGGACAAATGGATTATATAGAAATCCATCACACTACACAATGACAATACCATGTGGAAATTAATGAACTCGTGTGAATGAGGATGCAATTACCTCCACACGTCTCTTAATCATTGACAAGCATTTGGAAAAATAAGCTGTCTGAAAGTGAATCAATGGCCTCTTGTGGATTTTTTTTTTTTTAACGGTGACACAATTCGTTTGCAGTGAACGATGGGAGGAAAACACTGGGGGATGTAGCCAGATGACGTTTTCTCATGATGTAAAGCGGGTAATGTTTTCAGCTAGAAATCATCATTGGAGCTGTTTTTCCTCACCGGAGTCCAAGATTGTGTCAGTGTGTATAAAACAGCGGGTTGTGAAATGACGAGAGGATTATTAATCTGTTAAATTGTGTTCTTGGAAGGAAATGTGTAAAATGTTGCTCGAGGATTGGAGCATTCTATCTTCAAGGTTGAAGAATAAATGACAGCTGCAAGACAAGTAATGCATCAGCGAGCAGGAGAGAAATCATATAATGTAGTGTTATCCCAATGTAATAGTTCTGTTTTTCCCCGGATTGATGGAAAAACTTCAACAGTAGATTGATAATAAACTGACGACCAGGACTATCCAAAGGCTAATTTGAAGAAATTCTACACTGGAAATTGCATGACTATACTATAATTGTCCCAACATGTCGGATTTATCAATGTTTTTCAGTTTTCAGAATTAATGACAACTCAAGTCCCCATTTCAAGTGAATACACATCATTTCCATTTCAGAAAAGTTCCACAATTGAAAACAATGTCAGCCTATGCAAAAATTATGTGGTTTTCATGTTAGGCTACTAGCAGGTGCTGGGGGTTGTTTTTGTATTTAGAGTTAACACGCATGTGTTTAAAAATCAATTCGATATGGCGAGTACATGAACTTCAGTGTGGACAGGCAACAAATTTGCATTGCTGTTATAGGTAGGGATAGGGACCGTTCACATTTGAACCAATTTTCTCTACTTGTGTGTGATTATGTGGTAATAAATGCTTTTCAGATTTTTCCATTTCACTTATTTATTTCTCAGTATATAAACTTTAACAAATACATCAACATAACATCCCGCCGTTTGTATTGTAACACCGCAGTTGTTTCCTATATGTCATCAACATGAAAACCCTTAACTCCAGCTAAGCAGTGTTTTTTTTTTTTTTAATGAAAAAATGTAAAGCCCAGCTCAAGGTACTCCTTTTCTTTTCCTTTCCCCTCTGGAGAAATTGTGTGATGGGGGGACCATGGAGGGAAAAACAAGTTTAAAACAAATGAGCAATCTCTTCAGCCTTGATAAAAAATATTGTGCTTAACCAGGCGCTTCCTCAGATTGGAACTATTCCCGCTGCAGGCCTCGCACTTCGCATCAGAAATATTGCAGTGATCGTAATCTGCATCGCATTTTGAAAAGTGGTGTCACACTTTTGAGCGTGTTCTATCAGCCATGCTTGCTCAGTTGTGTGAACCCGCAGGATACTGACGTCATTACGCTCATGTGCATGAAATGCTGTGTTCAAGTCCGGCTCGGAAAATCGCCAACTCTCCCACTCCCTTCCAGTCACAAGGATGCATTTAGATGCCGAAACATAGCACCGTTTGATCTTGCGTGAGTCGGTACTCTGTGTTATCGACGTTCCATTTTCCCCGTTTTCAGCTGTGTTTTCAGTGGCTCTCAGTACCCTTAGAGGGACACGCAAAACACAATGGAAGTCGTCCATTTTCTCTTGGAAACGATTTCCCGTGGCTCGTACCCCATTGTCATTTTTCATCAGGGCTTCACAGGTTTGACACATAAACACTCTGTGATGTGAAGAAGAGCTCCACAGGTGAACCAGCCGAAATTGCTTTGTGGGTCCTCCACGGAGAAGCACCGCAGTCACTTTGTGGGTGTGATGTGTCTTTTGTCCTCGCATGGGAACTCCACACAGGTGATGTGATGCACACGGTCCTGACCGTGTTTTCACACTGATTCACTTGTCATCAGGCGCCTGCGACACAATCTTTACAGTGGCTTCACGCAATCTCGCGTTGAGATAAAGGTGCTGGAATTCCATCAAGGTGTTCAGAGAAGAGAAATCTGATTTTAGTAGCGGCAGAAACTTTTGTTTCAAACATACAAGAGAAAGTTGATTATCAGTTAATTGATGATAACAAGACAGGTATTTATCCTCATCTCATTCAAATCTCACCCCTCTCCTTTCAGCTTCAGTCATTTAGAGCCGGTGAGCTGCATGTTCCATTTTATAATACATCTAATGGATGTGTCTTCACCAAGATGTACAAGGTGCAGAAATACACCTAAAGATTGCAGTATTACAACCCTCCAGCATGGCTGTTCTATTACGTTCTGCCTCCTCTGTGCCTGCTCTCTCATTACAGCAAACACAATAGGGACAATAAATCCGTGATACCTCCTCTCAACACCCCAATATCAAGCTCAATAAAATCTATTGACCTAATACTAATCACTGAATCCCATTTGGCCCCCCGTTTATTCCCTAACGTTTGACCTCATTTCATTTCATCCGCATGTTGTTAGGTGTTGTAAACATTGTGTAAGCCCTTTAAAGTCTTCACCGTCTACAACAGCTTGAGCAGATTTTAATCGCCGCTGAAGTACGAGGTACTTTGGTCCGCGCAGTAATCTGGACTTCAGCATTATAGGGCATGTTTATACCGGGTTTAAACAAAAATGGATATTTCCCCTTTTACGTCCACAAAAAAAAAAAAAAAAATCTTCATTAACAGTTCGTTGGGTGAATGAGTGTAGCTAACGATGAAAAATCACTTTGTGGAAAAGCAATTTATAAGTAAAATCAATTTAGACATGTGCTAAAGTGCACATTTTTCACCAGTGTTTAGTCAAAAACGTATAGTTGGGTGAGGCTCTACAGTGGATATTATCCATAATAACAACTCAATGGTGTGTGTCCATTAACATCTGAATGCCCCACACATGCTGGCACTCAAAACTGCTGTGTCAGAGGTTTTTACATGATCAATAACACAGGTGAAATAAAGGATAAGAAGGAGCTCTGTTTGCCTTGGTGTCTTCTTGAAAAGTTAACAAATGCTCTTGTTATACTGGCTGAGCGATACCTTTAATAATAAGGCTTTTATACAAGTACCAGCAATGTTCTCAATTGGTTTTGGATCAGGGATGAAGATCAATGGTGTGGCACAAACACATTACAATTAAATATCAGGCTGTCACTGCCTGCAAATGACTTGCAACCGAGTACCAAAGGTAATTGTAGCAGCCTAAATACACAGTTTGTGTTCATGTGAGTTGTGCATGGGCAGAGCATGACAGTCAGCACTGGCAGAGAGGACAGCCACAGATTTTTGGGTTTTTTCCAACCTGTTTTTGATTTAAGGATTACTGAAAGATACTTGTGTACTTTTTATGATTTTTTTTTTTTGGAGGAAAGAGTGAAATTGTTATGGAATTGCCCGGTGGATTTCATAGGCCCGGATTATACAGGGAAACATTTTGATTGTGTTTCGGTGGTTCATTGACACAGCAACGGTGATTGAAGCCACTGAAAAAGTGAAACTTGGTAGTTTTATAGTTGAAAGTCACAGTAATGATAATCCAACTTATTGTCAACTCATTGGTAATGATCATTTTTAATGTTTATTACGTACTGTTCTTTGCTTGGGCGTGTGGTTTCATCACAAAAACAATCAGGAGCACCTACTAGTGGCCCTACAAAGATAACGACATTGTTTTCAGTGTTTCCGTGTGAATAGACAACGTTTTCATAACGTCGCAGCGTGATCGCAAAAGTTTTCTGAAGTGAAAATGCAAAAATGCTGCATTTCCTCCTGAAACGTTGTGTAAACATGGTCTTGTGGATTAAACAAAAAGACAAACTGAAGATACAAGCTAGGCCTTTATACTTTTATTTGAAAACTTGGAGCATTAATATCTATATTAGGTTATCACATGACCTTTTGTCCCTTAGAAAAAGGTTGAAGACAAATATACTGAATATAAATATTTAAATGTGTTATTCCTCCCCTGTTGACCTGGTCTGAAAGTAAATAACCTCAAATTCAAGTCTGTACTCAAAGCAAATTCTAATAGTTTCACGTCAAATGTTGGTGAACGGAGTGGAAATGTTATAAATGTCAACATCCAAATACTCTGGACCTGACGGTAAATTTCATCCTTTTCCCTTTCGACAACCAAAAATTGCAATACTTTGAATAGCATACGGGATTTTGGCAACATGAAACAAACCAATTCTTTTGAGAACGTGGGCAAACTGCCCAGCATCTGGCCAGCACTACAAACAGCCAGCCGGTGCTGTGTTTCCAAGTAAAGAACATAGTGATCTCTGTTAACCTTGAGTGTGCAAAAAAGAGAAAAGAAAAAGAACATGACAAAGACGATGCCTCTGTGTTGTGGGAGGATAGAATGAAAGAGTGCGGCGGGGTCAGAGCAAATCTCCAAACTAGAAAGCATCGAGTACAAAACAGTCCCATCGGGACGCAGGATAGAAGAGATGAATGTTTGAGATTTTGGTAGTAGCAAATATTAATTATTCATTATCTGTGTAGAAGAGAAGAATAAGAAGATTAAACATCTCCAGAGGGTAAAGCAGGAAAATGTCTCAATGCATTTCAGGATTTTGTATGAGTAAAGAATCCCACCTTTTTATTTATTTTTTTTTTTTTGCCATTTACAAGTTTTTTTTTTTTTTTCTGCACTCTTATATAAATCCAACTAAACCTGCAGGATTTCAGTTTCTGAAGGGCCGGTTCATACAACGCCCATGACTATTTCATCCTATTATCCACTGGCCAAGGTGAACTTGTCACATGTGGCATGCTCGAGCCACCCTCAAAGAAAACCTTCAAGCTTGCTTTTATCCTTTCTTGGGGTTTTTCTTTTATCTGAGCTGGAGCGATTCGCCAATCGCACGAGCAGTTCCTGTGCTCTGCAGCTGGTGTCTCGGGGTTAAGTTTATCTTATTTAGTCCCGATTTTCAGAGAGGTGCCTTTGCCCTCTCGTGTCAGAGAAGTGCCCCGGTCTTGTTTGGAGAAAAAAACTGCACAAGAAGTTTGAACAAAAACTGTGAGGTGTGTGTTCAAGTCAATCATCAGATAGAAGGATTCTTTCGAGAGGCAAAAGCTGAGGTTCTATTCCTGTTGTTCTAGCTGTGATGGAGACGCAAGATCTTTGGTTGCTTTCATATTTATTTAGTGGTCGCCCTCCGAGGACCCGCCATCCGCATATGTGGACATTATTTTGGGATGTACAGCAGTTGGCTGGACTATTGTTTTCACAACTTCCAAGAGCAATGTTCGCCTGAAAACCCTTTTCAACCTTCCAGGACCTGGCATCCACATGTGTGGACATAGACATAGAGGTTAAATACACTCCTGATCTTCAGAGCAAATTTATCTTTTGACTAAATGTAAAGAGACCTAGTCTGCTAGTCACAAACAAAATTGAAAAACGGCTTTGTTTGTCTCACCATATGTGTAAATCATATGTGTTTGATCATTCTTTATTCCTTTTTCTCACAATTATTAACAACGTTAGATGTTATTATGTACAAGGATTAACAAATGAGCATGGAAACAATGAAATCGTCATAAAACACAACAAACAGTGTTTACAAAGAAGAGTTGTTACATTATATCACATTGAATTGTGAGAATTGCCACAACAAAACACTTTTTAACAACTCATTGTAATTTCAATACAGATGCACCAAAAAAGATAAATATCAATGCAAAGTTTATTGGTTTCTCATGTATTTTTATATTCATGGGAACCTAAGTGTCCCAGTCATTTATTTAATGTATCTATTTGTGATGAATGGTTAAAAGATATGGAAATACTCTACTTTTGTGAAAAATACTGCATTCGGCATTTTCATTTATTCTAAGCTAAAATGATAAGGACCCGAACAACAGTGGTTTGAGCTAAACGCGAGTTTAAGTGTAAAAGTAGTCAGATATATGAGAGAGTCATATTTTTAATTGAAAAATGAGGAAAGCGGACTGTGCCACTGCAGTGAAATTATTCAAACTCCACCTGAATTTTGTTTTTCAGCTTGATAAAACCTGAATGATCAAACAACACTTCACAATCGGACGTGTTTACGAACGTCAACCAGCGAAAACAAACGATTCAGGAGTGCTGAGCAGATGACGGACGTCAAAGGGAAGATGAGACGGGGAGAACGACAAAGACTACAGGCTGCAATAGAGTGTAAACATTGGTGGGAAAAAAAAAAGGAAAAGGTGGATCTTACTGTTGAGATTTATTATCTGTGCGTCTCTGTTGGCTTTGTTTTTATCTTTCAGACGCATGCAGTTCATAGACCACTGATCAGAATCATTAAAGGCCCACTGAATATTTTAAACAAAATGCGCTTTTGTTTACAATCAGTGTTTCGCCTAACAACCTTCAATACATCCCCAAGGCCAACCATATCGTGGCATGCATGATAACTATGAAATATGTACAAAGCTGATTAATTTCTTTTCTTTTTTTTTTTTTTTTTTATGTAGTTTGAGCCGGCATTATTGACATTACCGAGCTGCCCTTTTTAAAACTCGCACTGTGTGTCAAAGCTCGCAGGAAGAAGAGCCGATCTGCAGACGCGAGTCAACAAAAGTCGATCTGTTATATAAACGCTGTCCGAACCCAGAGCTCCTCACAACAATGGAACGAAAAACCAAAGTTCAGAAGGAATCGCAGTGAGTGAACAAGAATAAAGTCCAAACTGAAACCAAGCCCCCGTGAAGGGCAACACACAGATTCTCAGGGAATGGAAATGGGGACTCAGAGGTAAATAGGCACCACAACAGATGGATTGACAATTATATAAAGCAGACTCGCACTGACTCTGATCACCCACAGCAACGTGACAACAGATAGGCGAAGTGAATAACACTGATTATCTCTTTATGACTGCACCTGCAAGTGGGTGTGATATGACAGGCAGAAAGTGGGGTTGTTGTCCTTAAAGTTAATGCGTGAGAGGCACAAAGTTGTGCACACATAATCAATTCGGTGAGTTTCTACAAAACCGCAGCCCGTGTGGAGAGTTTTCACCACATCTTTCAGTGAGTGTGTGGAAAAGTGGTGAAACTGCGTTTCTCAATCCAACAGACGAGACACTCTCGCTCTGGGATGTCGAGCCCTGTATTGCATGCTTCAGGTATATATCTGCTGCAACACTCCTGACTGAAACAAGGAGCTCCTTATTGGGCTTTCCTGAGGCCGTGTTTACACGGACCTCAGTGTTTACAAAACAGGGATATTTCTCTGTATTTACAAATAAAGTAAAGGGGGGGGGGGGGGG
>OMNM01064949.1:0-13594 GCA_900302745.1 Parablennius parvicornis | reverse complement strand
AAATTGGGCAGTCCTCATTTCTAATGAAGGTTAATATTTTGGGTTCCATATAGATCCATATGAATCAGTTTTTATATTACTGTACATTTAGTTATATGGTAATGCCCATTATCTTTGTGGATGCTCTCTTCTGGGGTCACAATGACAGATCCTGATCTGTCTGTTTGACTTTTACACTGGGAGACAGTCCTGATATTGCTATTTTGAAAGTATATCTTGTTCTGAATTTGTTTGTATGGTGGTGGTCTTTTATCTGTTTCAAGAAGGCAGTTATAGGATCTCTCTTACCAAAGGATGTAAATCTTTATCTAAGTCATCATCTTTGTCTGGCGTCTAAAGGAAGTGGAGGTGACAACATGCGTGTGACTGTTACAGTGCTCATACAATCCACAGCCCTCCTTGTTGACTCAGCCATGACTGCCGTTGGCCTATGAAGATTATTATATGCTAGATTATCCTCAGGCTGTGGCAACATGTCATGGTTTGCCCGCCTCCAGACAGCTCATTCAAACACTGATACCAAGCAGGAAAAGACGGAAAATTAAATCCAGTAAGTCAAATGAAAATCCAATTTGACACTTTACAACACAAAATGGCTCAAACTTAGAGAAAATACAGGACTTTTTTTTTTTCTTCTTCTTCTTCTTCTTCTTCTTCTTCTTCTTCTTTGCTATGAGCTGGACAATCGAAGGCGCTTGCGGCCAACAGACTGACGCCACAGAGCACTGATGAGGTTTGGTAAAAGCCAGCTGTGTCCACAGAGGTGAGTCAGGTGTTGTCTAATACAGACCACCAGCAGGAAATGGGGGGGAAGGGAAATTGCGAATATAGCCTTGTAACAGTGTGCTAGTTTCCAGAAAGCCCATTGTGTCATCATTGTGAGGCATTTCTGTAGCATGCAAAGTGTCCCCTGGGTTCCTAATAGGACTCAATGAAAGGAAAAGAAGAAGCAGAAGTTGACTGCAGCGGGGAACGAGAAACCCCGAGATGATGTTCACCATGTTGCTATAGAAACTACTACGCACAGCATTACTGCTGCTGACTTTGCTTTTTAAAGTGTAATTTTCCAAGTCAATTACAGATTTATTACAGTCAAATAGACAACATTTAAAAGCATTAAAGTGTAAGATGTTAGGGAAAAAAGACTTGTGCTCACAGATGTGATGTTTGTTTTTTTGTTTTTTTTTTAAAAAAGGAATAATAAAGAGGAGACAGTACAAATGTACGCAGAAGTCAACCCACTTGGAGGTGGCTAGTGAACTAGGTGACCCCCAGCCGAGACAGGAGTTTCTTGGTTGTAGCGCAGCGTAGGAATCCAGCCAAACATCGGCGGTCGTGATGCTTGGCAACTACAGATTTGTCTCTTTAGGCCACGTGTGTGTGTGGGTGTGCGTGTGTGTACCTCCCTGTGTTGTTTACCTTGTTACAGGTTTACAGAATCTCGAGACGGAACAATAAAAAAGATAATAAAACACCGCATTTCATTAACGATTTTGTGCTTCTTTCAGGCTAAACTGAAAACATTTAACGTACTGACACTGTCATAAATACACACACACACACACAAAAAAAAGAATGTTTCTAAACTTGGAATGCTAAAGTGATGAGTAGGTGCTTCGACTGAGTGGATGAGACAAGGCCTTGCATGTTAGCCGGTTGGTCTAAACCACTGTTTAGTGGAAAAGGCAGCTGTTTAGGTTTTCCCACACTGACTCAGAAATTTACTCTAGGCCGCGGTTCCCGTAAGCCCTCTTTGGATGAGGGCAAAAAAAGTCGGCCTCTCAACTGAAAAAAAAAAAAAAAAGAAGAAGTTAAGAAAGCAAAAAAATATTATTTGAGAAAATATTTTGGAGCTGCTGGATCTTGCAGATTTTCACTGAACAGGGAGATCCCTCAGAGGTTTTTCTTTTTGGTTTTTTTTTTTGTTTTTTTTGCTTACTCTACCAATTTTCCAAAATCCTTTGTGGTGTTGGCAATGACAAAGTCAGCGTGACTGTTTGCACAGCTGAACACGATCTCCTGTGTCCCCAATCAGCCGCCGCTTATTGTTATTTGTTAGCTTCAGTTGAAATTACAGAGACCTTTACAAGGCTTGGCATAAAAACAAAGTAGACAAATCAATGAACAATATCTGAGACCGGAGGTTTTCAAAAGCCTGACCTAAAGTATGGGAGGATTTTAAATATTTGGTGAGTGTTTATATATAATATAAACATTGAGAAACTGTAACTGTCATAACTTCTACCCCAAAGGTTTTGTATAAAAGCTTATTTTAGAATTTCATTTTTGTCTGCGAATCACTGTAGTGGTTACCTCTATTGGTTCACAAAGAAAAGGTCCCAGGGTTCAGTCCAGGTTGCACTCGGTAGCCTTTCCCTGCACAGTTTGCATGTTTTTCCAATGCGTGTGTGGGTTTTCCCCCGTTTTGCACTCACAATCCAGACAGTTTGGGAACAACTAATGATAATAAATTGCCTGTAGGTGTGCGCATTAAAGTGTTTGTGACGGTCTGTCTCTCTGTGTTGAAAAAAGTGGCTTAGAAAATGAATGAAATGACAGACGGTGAGTATGTCTATATAATCTGCAACTGTTAGAACTGATCTACCGATGATCTTGCACTTATTTTATGACTTTATTACTTTGTACACACAATGAAATAACCTGTTTTTTTCACAGAATGTTGAATATTCCCGTGTTACATTTCCTTCTTCCTTTTTTTTTAAATCATGGTTATTTTTCTGAAATGGAAGGGAAATGAATTCATGCCAAACTATTAGTCAACCTGATTCCTGTAATATCAGGATCATTGTCATGTGCAGTCACACTTCCCGGACCTACCTGTACTCCTCCCTCATTTAATGCCACTGTATTTGCTTCAGGTCAACATTTTTTTTATTTTTTTTATTGTGTGTTACAGTAATACTTCCTTGTTGGTTGTGCTGGCGTTATCCAGCATGGTTATCAATCATACTGTAATCATTTCCTGGAAACTGTCTGTACGTGTGTGTCTACGTGTGTGTGAGTGTGTGTGTGTGTGTGTGTGTGTGTGTGTGTGTGTGTGTGTGTGTGTGTGTGTGTGTGTCTGTGTGAGTGCGTGCATGTGTGTGTGTCTGTGTGTGTCTGTGTGTGTGTGCGTGTGTGCATGTGTGTGTGTGTGTCTGTGTGTGTCTGTGTGCATGTGTGTGCGTGTGTGTGCATCACTTACAAGCTTAAAGGTGACGTTTTCTCCACGTTGCCAGTTTGTTGTTTTTTCCAGCCACTTGCCACAGTAAACAGAAACCGTCCGTCTCAGCCTGAGGGCTCTTTCTCTGTTTCACACCTGAATAAATGTCTCTTTAGATTGTGGCGCATCAGGACGTTTTGGAATTCAACCAATATTGACGTATGTTTTATCTTATCACAGTATGGGGGAATGTTACCACCAGCTGAGTTGAGCCTTTTCACTGTTAAAACAGTCAAACATTCACATGGTACCCTTTATTTTACACTTTGCATTACCTGCTGAGTGGCCCAACTTATTAGTCTACATGATACTAATGGTGTTAATTCAGATGATTCAATCATGTTTGGAGCATTTTGCAGCTCAGAGCATCAACAACACTTGAAAACGTAGTAATTTGTGCATTTCCATCTCTCACATTAGGCTTTTGTACCAGGAAATATCTTGTATCCCTCTAAAATCCCCCACACATGTATCACACGCATACTGAGGTGCAAATGAAACAGCCCTTTGTTGTAACTACAAACATAATGGGGACACCCACACAAAAAAAATCCCCCTCTGATTTGACTGTGGAGTTAAATCCTCTCTGTTAGAGAATAACTAGAAAATCATATTTAGATTTTTAGAGCCACCAGATCACTTTTAACGGTCTTTTAATCCTCATTTGTAAATCAAAACATTTTAATTAAAGTTTCTGTTGACTTGTTATATTAGAGTTAAACTTAAGGATGTGGAAATGTCTCTGTGTAACTCATCCAGGTTAATCTCTTATTATGAGAAAAAAACTTCCCCCCTTCATTCTCACGTTGAAACTATATTTTAGATTTATTGCACCTAAATGGAGGTCAAATCGTACAACCTCAGCAGCCACAATGTTCTTGCTTTTAGCACTCAGATAATCAATTAGGTCTCAAAATAAGGCCAGAATTGTCCTGCCAGACGGTCCCATCTGAGATGAGTGCTTGCAGGATGTATGAGAGAGATTAATGTAGCAGAGGTTAATTTATTGATGCTGAAATAACTTTAAGATTAGAGCCACAATGTGAGTGTGAAGTGATAAAATCTTCGGAACATGTTTTCATGTGTTTTGAGAAGAACAGTTAGACGTCTTTCCAGACATTTCTAACTTTGGATCAAGCATGAACATTGTGACAATGTGAGGCTGCAATTGTAGTGTTTGACCAGTAGAGGGCAGTGCAGGACTGGTACTGCACATGTCTGTGCCATGCAAACAGGTCACCTGCTGTGACGTCACACTGACAGTACAAACACATGAGCTCACTGTCTGCTTAAAGAATGCTTGTGTTTGACCTCTTCTGAAAGGTCGCTTGTCTTTCAGTTTCAGGAGCAAATCCTTCATGTTATTATTCTTATTGTTAAGAAGCTTTTTATCAATGAAGCAAAGCACTTGTATTTAATTTAGGATTTTAAATCCTTTTGATCCAAGTGTCAACATGTCTCCAACCACACACACACAAACACACAATACAACCATTTAAATGTCGAACAGTGAGCTCTGCCCTGAGTCATATTTATTCTAGGATCAAATTAAGTTTTGGCTTTTGCATGTGTTGAAATAATGAGGCTAAAACAATCTGCTTGAAAACAAAGATAAAGTAAAATGTCAACTCTTCACTACTTTTTCACTTTGTTTTTTAAAGGACAAACAGTGTTGGCACTCTATTGGTGTAAAAAGTGTAAAAACATCACAATATAATTACCAAATACCAGGAGAAACGATACACTTTCTATTTTATTTTGTGTCATATTTTGACTTCTTTTCTTTTTGTTTTCAGCACAAGCTGTGTTCATCAATTTAATATTCAGTCTGACAATTTAGTCCTGTTTTTTCAAGCAGCACAGAACAGTCAACCCAAAGCTCATGCTGTGTCACAGCTGCTCTTAAAGCCCTCATGTGTTCAGATAACTTTCAAAGTGGTTGTGAAATGACAAAAAGTTTTTCTACTTGCAGCTGCATTGAAGATTCTAATCAATCATTTAATGAGGAAAATGTGTAATTGATTGATAGCTCTGCTAGTCAATGTATTAAAGATGTCTACAAGCACAAATAAATGAATATGAATCGGTTGTGTTGCATCATCTTTCCCCTTTTGAAAGTTTGAATATTTTGAAGTGAATTCCAAAACTTTCATTGCATTTTAGGTGTTTGTTTACATAACAACGTGCGGGGAACCATTGAAAACACTGTTTCCCTCGTAACGAACGTTGTTTTCACAAAACTTTTCTGAAACGAAAACACAAAACGTGTTGTCGTGTAAACGGGGCTTGATTATGTGGATCATTCTTCCTCAGTGAGGCCAGTTCAGAACAGACATGCGTCCTGCAGGCGGCACAGCGCTCGGCGCTGCTTAGAGATGCTGATTTACTGCTGAGGTTTGGCTTTGGAGAGGACTTCATGCCTGCATGTTGGAGGTGTTTGTCTCTGTTGTCTTCTCTTGTAGTTTCGATTTGTTGTGGCTTCACCCTGATCACATGCTCTTTTCCTGAAGTGAGAGTTTGTTCCTGGACATGTGCCACAGATACGATAACTTTGATAACAACTGCCTAACAAGTTAATCCTGCTTGATGTGTTTTTGACGACATCAAGGTTTCTCTGTGGGGGTTTTATGTTATAAAACATGTATTTAAGTTAATTATCAGGTGTGAATGTGAGGTGTGGCTGTCTGTCTCGGCTTGTCTCCTGTGGTGTACTGACGAACTGGTGTGACTCAGTGTTTTGTTGACGGATGTCAGAAAGCCTTTTTATTTCTTTTTAATTGGCACCACAATCATAGAGCTCGTGCATTTGAGGGATGAGCAGCAGAGCTCATGACATGTGAATAACGTCCATGAAGATTTTGCCAAATTTTCTATGTGAAAGACACTTTTTGGTGGATTGGATGGTTTGAAAGACTGAACAAGAGCTTCAGGAGTGTGTGAAAACCAAACGTAGCCACCACGGCCTGGCACCACCTCCTCATGGCAGTCAGTCTGGTACCAGCAACACAGGAGCCCACAATTCATTAATCTCATGTTATTAGAACGTGTTCATGGAGTTTGCTCCAAAAAGCAAAGAAATAGTTGTAAAATGTGATAAAAGGTAAACTAAACTAAACTGGAGACAATATTTGTATGAGAAGTTAGAAGACTACAACTCAGGGTTGTGAGCAGGTTGAACTGACAGTGGGTAAAAGCAGGACACACACACACACACACACACACACACACACACACACACACACACACACACACAAGAAATCTCACACAGCCTGTAAGCATTGCGTGGAGTGGTGTGACGCACCTTCATGGAGCTCTGGTTGTTTTTCACACCGCTGTCGGTGCTGTTCTTTGCGGCGAGCTGGTGTATTTAAACGGTGATGCCTCCCTGTACAACAGCTTTGCAAACATTGCACGTTGCTGTTGCTTCACTGTGTTTTGAGCGTAAAATACGTCCTACAAGCGACATGTCATGAAACGTTGGATAGCTACGTGCTGCTATGTTTGCCGCGCACGACGGGCGGACAGACAGACGAAGATACACACTGGCTGCTCACGTTACGTGTGCACGTCGGCTCGCCTCGGGACGGGGTGGATGAGCCGGCAGGTTGCGTTCACAACTCCTCCTACATTTTACATTTTTAAAAGGGTTTTTTTAACTGATAAGTCACCATAATTAGCGGAGAAATCGCTGAACTCGGCCAACAGACTGATTTTCCTGGCTTTGCCAAATTTGAGGGCTAATAAAAGGGAAACCACTCCATAACTCAAAAAGGTCTCTGTTATTTCATTGTGTTTTGAAGCCGGTACAATATTCGCCCTCAGAGGAGATAGCGTTTCTTTGTTGGCCGTTTTGGGCAAAAATATTATTTTTAAAGACCAATTGTAGAATTCCTGTAGGATTGAGGTATCCGTATCGGTGTGTGATTTGTAGGCCTCGACGAGAACAACAAATGAGTTTTGGTTTGATCTCCCTACGACATTCCTACGGGGCCTGGTGGCTGTTTTAGTGTTTCTCGGTGGCGCTACAGAGCACATTTGGCACTGTGGGGGTTAATTTTGTACATTTTTGGAAATTATTCACCCGTCCTGATGACTGAGCTAAATTTGGTGAGTTTTGGAGCGTGTTTAGGGGGGAAAATTTGGGTTTGGGTCCTGGCGTGGTGAAAAACATACCAAAAACAAAAGGGTCCTAGCCCTCTGGTGGAGGCCTGACCTTTTGGCCAAGGTCCCTGATTAACATAGAACAAGAACTTTATTTTACCACCTCTCATATATACATATAATGCAGCAATTTTAAATCTTTCATTGTTGGATTGAACACTTACATCCTGTAAGAAAAAAAGGTTTGTATTGCATTGCTTTGGAAAAACGACTTATGTAAGAATTGGAATAAAAGGTTCAAGAGGTGCAAACAATAAAAGACAAAATGAGAAGGACATAGAAGTCTTTACAGCTTTTACTGAAACTTCATTGCAGTTTCAACAATGGAACTTTCACCCACTTGTCACTTCATTTTTGAACATGTTTTTTGCAGGAAAAAAAATCACAACCTTGATTGAAAAAAAACAGTCTTTGACAAACATTTATTATCCTGGCCTATAATCCATTGAAAAACGTATCCAATCAGAGAGGAGGACAGCGAGAGGGAGTCTACCACCGTTGGCTGATTCATACCAATGGGAATGGGTTTTCTTCAGGACAAAGACTTTAGATACACAAAGTCCTTCTGAGTTACATAACCTCCAAGACACAGACTCAGAAGTTGTTCTTAAAGTAAACACTTTCTTTGTGCGATACGTTTATGTGACGTAAACCGAAGCTCAACAAAGGCAGTGAAGGTCAAAGGTTCTCAACTCAAGCAGTACATGTGCTACTGCCACAGCAACAGCATGAACAAAGGTAAATGGAAGCCGAGCGAGAAACTATGTCAGCTGAAGCTGGGATATTGTGTGATGTATACAGTGTGCATCATCGAGAAGTAAGATCTTCTGTGACATAAACCATACATGTGTGCTTGGTGCATCAGACCTGACCTGGTGAACTCCATCGCTAGCGGCATAAACGGAGCGCAGCTGCTTGAGGTGGTCTCGGTTGTGGCTCAGACCTCGAAGGATATCAAACATTCCCTCCATTGCTGAATGGGCTCGCTCTGTGGTCAGCTCCTCAGGGTCTGAGCAACCTGGAACAGCAATGCACGTTGACTGGTGAGTTCTTGCCGAACAATAAAAGGTTCCAAAACTGTTGGTGTCTGGACTTTGTGCACCATCAGATCCATTACATGCTGCTTACACATGCACAAAAAAACATTTGTATCTGCAAAAAACAGTTGGTTGTGTGAAATAACAGTAGGTAATTTTCTCAGCTGGGTGTCCACAGAAAACAATTATCAAGGTAAATGCATGGGAGCAAGAGCACAATAACCCTTTCATTTAAATACAAAAGTCTAATCAAAAGCTGATGCTCCCTTCCTCTTTGACGGCACAGGAAAGCAGAGATATGCAACGTGCAGAATAAAAGTGTAGAGGCATAAAAAGGACAGGTGGAAAAAGAACAAAGGAATACTAAATGGCAGTAAATAGTAGGTGTGAAAGGACAGGGGAACAAAGAAGGGAGGAGCATGGTGGTAATTTTCATAATTCTGTTGGCAAAGCAGGTCGACGGGCACCTGCGTTTTCCCCTCGCATAGCTCAGGAATGTGGTTTCTTCTATTCACGCAGACATCAGCTGTGTTATAGAAGTTATAAACACACATCTGGAAACTGAATCAGCACACCAAACTATAAGAGGCTCGTAACAAGTTTCAGGAACATTGATGACTCCAGAGTGTTCAACGTTGCTCACATGTGGAGAGTCGCTCCATGTTCTCACTGATTTACACTGACTGGAATTCCTGCTTCCTCACAGTCTCAAGGTGAGAGCTTAAGTTATGGGTTGGAAAGACCAAAGGCAATCTGTCTCTCTCAGTTTTCCCCTATCCTAACACATCATTCCACAACATGTGAGTCCCTGCTACCAGGTTCTTTTGTAGATTCAGGAGCTCGAGGGAGCGGAGGTCTCAGAGTGGCAGTGTTTTGGATTAACTGGTGACCGGCTTCCTCGAGCTTAAGATTAAAGTATCATAGCATTTGTTTGTCTTATTTTAGCATCAGCTGCTGCTGACGTCTGGAGGCAGAAGTCACCAGCTAACAGGGGCACCAGTGAAACCGAAACACCAGACAGTGAAGCACGATCACAACAATCCACATTTTGTAATATTATAACTAAATAGGAATATATGCTATTTGATTAATAATTTGAGCTGATGTCCAATGAATGTTCGCTCCACATCATGTCGGGGTGATCAGTTGTGCACGACGGGGAGAAGTTCTGATGACTCTGCCCACGCCGTGGTCGTACTATGATGTAATGGAAAACGACCGAGGCTGAGTCGAGTAGAGTAGAGTCAAGTGGAGTAAGGCTGAGTAGGAGCTTGTGGAAAAGCGCCATAACAGTGAGAGCTCCATGGCTTTCCATTTTGAACAATATTCTTGATTGCCTTATTTGTGCTGCTGAACAATAGTATGAGATTTGGTAACGAGATGTTTTGTATCTCTCTCTAGGGGTTTTGCCCTTCCAGATGAACTGAGAAATTACCTTGTCCCATTCTCTGAATTGAGTGTCAGGGATTTGGATGGGCAAGGACTGAATCAGGTAGAAGTAGTCCGGGCAAAATATTTATTATTATCACCACCATCCTTTTGACCAGATCCAGGGGCAGAACAGCCCATCTATCAAGGTCCTCTTTTATGTGTATCAATATTAATACAGTTTTCAGAGTACAGCTGATTTATGTCCTGTGTCGTTGTCACACCTAGGGAGTTAATATAAGCAGAATCCCAATTAAACTTATAGTTATTTTAAAGATCTGGTGATGAAGCAAAGTTGAACACTTGTGTCATATCAATATTGAGAATATAACCTGACAATGTTCTGCAACTGATCCATTATTTTAGGAACTCCTGGCGCCGGGTTCTTAAGGCTCAAAAGACACTCGTAGAGACAGTAGGGACATCCCAGAGGAGCGTGGCACTACTGCCCTGGAACACCACACCCTATAAACGTAAACCTGTAGTGGCTGTCCACTACCAGCAGTGGCTGGTCACTGGCCATAGCAGCATAGTCCAGATCAGGGTGCCCGGGAGAGGCAGTTGGCCACCACATTATTATATCCAGCCGAATGCCAAGGATATGTGCCACTGCCGCTGCTCGGGACGGATGCACCAGTGGTGTTGGAGAGTGCAACCTTGGCCTTCGTGAATGTCAGGATCCTTTCTGGGTACCAGTCCACATCCTGATTGCCCTTTTTGTACCAAAGGGCCTTGTACAGGGGGCGCATCAGGCGATCCACACGAGCTGCCACAGGTGAAACAGGTACTCCTTCACTGAGGCACTGGCCAACAAGATGCCATCCAGGTACAAAAAGAGGAAGGGTAATCGCTTTAACACAGAGTCCATCAACTGCAAGAATGTCTCCACTGTGCCTTGTAAGACCAAACAGCATTCTCAGAACCTCAAAAAGTCCAAAACGTGGGATACCTGTGATCTTATGGGGATGGATTGCTACCTGGTGGTAAACTGTCACCAAATCCACCGAGGGAAAAATGACATTCCCCACCAGGTGGACAGAGAAATCCTGGATGTGCGGAACTGGGTACCTGTCATGAGTGGATATAATGTTAAAGCTCCAAAAATCATTGCTCGGTCTCCAACTACCATCGGACTTGAGGACCATATGTAAAGGTGATTTGGAAGTCTGCGAGGGCACGCAAACGTGGGCAGACCAACTGTAGAGAGGTTGTTTAAGGTTCCACTCCATGTTTAGCAAAGGAGACTAAGGCCCTCTCCACACGAGCCAAAACTATCTTTCTTTTCTCCCGCATTCTCCCCAAAAATTCTGTCCAGACGTCACTATGAACACGGCTCAACACGAGGCTTCAGGGTAGGTAGTACATATGCCAGACCTTTAGGGGCGCTGTGACTAACCACATACATAAAAAACACAGAAGAAGACATGGGGCAGATAGAAATTTAGAAGTAGACTCCTGCTCACAGTCTTCTATATAACTGACTTCTGTAGCGCTATGATCCTCCTCCTCCTGCTAGCGTCAGTAGCCTCTGCAGCGCCACCTGGAGCATGGAGTCCGCCATTGTTGTGGTTATTAGATGACATCGTGGACGCGGTGAGGAAGAGAGGCAGGGCGATTACGTCATCCTTTTTCCACAGACAATCGTTTTTGTCATCCACACCTCAAAGCCGAGCTGGAGTTTTAGAATTTCCGTACTCTGGGACTCAAGTTAAAAAAAAAAACTATTTTAGGGCATCTGCAACGCCTCCTCATGTGGATGATTGGTCAAAAACTGTGCATTTAAATGAAACGGCGCTCTCGTGAGGACGACCCCTGAGAAGATCGGGACCGTCAGCTCGGGGAACTCGGCCAGGAGCTGCTGGTACACATTCCCTGTGGCTCTAATATTTACAAGGGAAAACGAACAAACACTTTGTTCTTGGGGTGCAGAGATACTGAGGATTCCTGAAACATACATGTAACATTGTTATATATCAGTTACTATGTGCGACCCTCTCTGTGCTCTCTCCTCTAAATCCTGTCTCCACGTACTTTGCTGAAGGAGCTCTGGCTTTGGAGCGGGTCACATAGTTTGATGTGTTTTTTACCTTTAATTGTAATGTTATGTGCATTGAGATGACAGTGTTTTAATTGATACTCTATCTGTAAAACTGCATTAAAACAGAGCTGAGAGAGGTGGACTGTCTGCAAAATGTCATAGCAATTTTAGAAAACTGTATCTCTTTGAGACACAATAGAGAGCACGCTGATCACAATTAAACATAGCTTAAAACCAGGCAGCACTGGACATTTTATTTACCTAATCAGGCCAAACTCAAAAGAATATATTTGATGCCACCACAGGGTTACGTTTGAACCTGAGAGATTCAATTAAAGCTCCTATTTCAGTATTACATAACATCATATGAGCACACATGGCTATACTGACCAGGTCTTGAAGATGAGATCTCACATTCATGAGACATATGAAAAAATACCTTCATGCACAATAAAGTGCTGTGTATAACATGTTATACTGTAAACCAATGGATGTTAAGGGGAGTTCCATCACTTTCATTTCTCCTTTTTAAAGTGACTTTAACAGTGTGGAATATGACCTATGTGAATACTCAAGTTTATTTCATTTGGCTTGTAAATTATCTGGAGAGAAACATGTCATTGTCAGCACAGTAATAGAACGTCACAGAAGAGCTTGGTTTTCTCAGGTATTTGTTTTTTCTATGGTAGTTTCATTTCCTTCGCTTATAGATGATATCAAATTTAGCATGGCAGGTCTTTTGTTTTCAGTTGACGTGTTCAGGAATGTGAAGTGTCCGGCTCACGGATTTGTTCTCTTCTGCACCACTGACTGTGAGTTAGACTGTCAGGAAAAGGAAGAAGAAGAAAAAAAGAGCAAGGCTTGTCTGAGCTGAGCATGAAGACTGCAGGTGTCTGGAAAGATAAAGCCCACATCTTCATCAGAGGAGAAAAGCATCCCAGAAAAACGTCTGTCAAATATTTCATGTGAGCATTTATGCTGCCAGAAGTACACCGACAGGGACATTTTTCAATGAATCTGCATTAGTGGAGAATAAGTTAGTGGCTGAATGTGTAAAGGGCCAGCCAGGAGTTAAATCTGTGCTTGAGCTTGCTGACTTGAAGCCCCAGTACACAGTGTAGTACAGGCCGGCGGCTGGGCGAGGTCTCAGGCTTTGGCAAAGCTTTTGAATGCAGGACCCACATCCTCACACCTCCACCCCTCCCCCTCAACACAATCTGTGGTTTGGATGTTGATGGTGATATTGCAGATCCTCCAGTTGCTGATCCAGGTGCAGCCAGCCTGGCAGTGATGAACACCTGTGTCTGAATTCATGTGGTGCGGCACTGCCACACCATCAATACTGGCCTCACGCCACATTTACAACACAACACGCCATGTGATGACTCTCACGCAAACATGGGAGATGAACTATGGACTCTATCACTCAGAGGGAAGACTGAGTGTGCCTAATTTGCAGGTGTTTGACTGTGTTCGACCAAAGCTCTTTGTCATGTAAGGCACTTGATGTTAAATGATAAACAATGTGCACATTACATGAGAGCAACAGACGTTTCCACTAAAGCATTAGACTTTCTGAACAACTCAACAGTCACTCATTTATTTAGACAACAAAGTGAAAGAGTCTGACTCAGCCTTCTATCAAACTGCGAAGAGATTGAGTGATTAAAGAAAAGCAAAAGAAAGAAAGAGAGAGAGAGAGGGGGG
>OMNM01064948.1:0-12663 GCA_900302745.1 Parablennius parvicornis | reverse complement strand
AGTTAGAGGTGGGTTGAAGGAGTGAGAGTGAGTACGAAGAAAAGAACGACAAGAGATAAGAGAGGTCTGGATTATACGTTAAGCTCCATTACTCAACCTCCCACTTAGTTTAATCAAGTGAAAGATAGACACACACACACACACACACACACACACACAAAAACACAGTGAAATGGAGAGAACATGCAAGCATAAATCGCGTGGAGAATATAAGAGTGTGTGTGCATATGTGTGTGTTTATGTGCGGCAGTGTGGGTGTCCAAGTCTCCACCGTGACCTCGTGCCTCAGATGAAACTTGTAATAAAGCAGCAAATTAGGAATTAGATAAGTGTGAGTGAGCTATTGGTCTGGGAACACAGCAACCATCTCGACCGCACTACATTTGAGAATGTGACTTTCTGCCCTCAGCATCATCTATCATCTCGTAAAACTATAACAGCCTCTGTGTGCGAGTGCATATGTGTGCGTTGAAGAATTTCCACTGAGTTACTCACGATACCCGTCCAGTTTTTATGCACCCGAAAACCCAGAAATCGTGTTAAATGGTCAGATTCCGGATGCGTTCTCTTGACGGACTCATACCCAAGATGGTAATTTTCTTGTTATCTGTCACAACAAAACAATAAAATCAAACTGCCAGATGGTCATTTATTCTCGTCCCACACTGAGACTGTATTTTGCTTCTTGCTTGTATTGTTTTTGATAACATGACAAGCAGATGTGCTAAAATACCTGCACGTTTTATCACTGTCTCTCATGTGAAGGATGCTGGGAATCCAACGCGACACGTGAATGTGATGAAAGTCAGTAGTCCTGTGATGTCATTGTCACATAATCGACTGTCATCGTCTGCAGCTTTGGGGCAGGGCTAAATATTCTGGTTGCAGTGTCATCCACTACGCTTTGCACACCTCCAGTAATATGGCCAACACCATGCATGAAGCTGGTTTGCAGCTCGCCACTATTGCCTGCTGGCTTGCACCAAAAGCTAAAATCCCTAAAATGTGCACTGCTAATCTTTGTGCAAAATTGCTCATTATGACCACAAAATAAACACTACCAACGAATTTTATGCAGTTTCGGTACAGATCCTTCTATGCCCCCTAGTGTTATGGCAAAGATCAACTTTGCTGCTCATACAACCTCGACGCAGAACTGAGTGGTGAGATGAGTTGTGTCAGTAATAAGGCGCAATGTGCTTTCAGCTCAATAGACTTTCCTTTAACATACAACCAAAACAGACACAAAACAGTGCTGATGTGGAGGCACAGAGCCTTATGGCCTTTGGGCTTTTAGGAAATTGTGTCTGTTCTACATGTAGAAACTCCCACACAGTAGACACCATGCAGCAGTTCTTCCTTTCAGGGAATCGTCTGTCCAACCATCTTCTATGTTCTTCATCCAGATTAGAGTCATGACTTCTGGATTCAGTCCCAGCTAACACTGTAAGGCAGAGAGAACTCTGTAAGGCTTAGTCAGGTGGTCTTTCACAAATGCATCTGGTTTCCTGTAACTCACCAGTAAATATTGACAAGCTGAGAAAACCATTCCTAGAAAAAAATAACTAGCACTTATCAGTACTGCAGGAAACCTACCCCAGTGGCATCCTCCTGTTTAGAAGCTGCCATTTCCAAATATTTCATTATAGCACATCACACCACTTCATACAGCTCTTAGAACTAGACTTCATACTAACTGAAGAGCTTCCTCCGCAGTGATGAGCAGCCACCAGGACAGCCATTGTGCTGTGTTCCTGTTGTTGTTGTTCTGCGTTAAACCAAGTCAAGCTGTCCGTCCACTCTTGCCAGGCTTATTGTCATCACCGTTTTTCTAGGAGAAGCCATTTCTTGCACACCAGAGCTGCAGTGATACACTGAGCAGATTACCTCTGCCGGACTCATTCATAAACAACAACCACATGCTGCTACATATAATAAAAAACATGACAATAACCACAGGCCTGATGAGAATCATGATTTGACTCAGTCTTCGCGGTATGCATCCATGCTGTCACTTCCCTTTTTCTGTTCACTTTTTCCTCATCTTTGACTTTTTATTCAAGAGTGTCCTCATGTGCTACTTTCACCAGATGTGAGCGAGACATTGCTAAAAACATGGCGTGTAAACATGGTAAATAACATTACATTTAGCAATAACTTGTTGGTTTTGAGGTTGATTTATTGATCGCTTCAGGGGGGGTTAGTCACATTTCTCAAAAGTGTAAAGTGCTGCAAAGCTGCTGTCTTTCTCTGTCATGCTAAGCGGACCGTTAGCATTAGCATTAGCATTAGCTGTTAGCTCCATTTAAAACAACAGATAATGTCAACGTGTCAATTAACAGCTGACTCAGTATGCCCAAAATAAACATTATCAACTGTGGCTTGCATTAGCATGAGCCTGCTTCCATCATACATCGAGGGTCATAAAGAAACACATAAACATGCTGGCATGTTTACACTGACTCAGCTGTTGGATTAGCAATCAATCATTTCTTAATCTGTTTCAAGAGGTATTGACATCCAGAATGTGATGCTTGTGTTGTAGCACAACAACGACAACAAGTCGTGAATCAGTCCGTCTTAACTTGGTCTCTTGTTAGGTGGTGTTGACAACAACACTATAGAGCGTCTTCCTTCCCACTCACTGATGCAACTCCTTCAACAAATACATGTGTCTGGCCCAAACAATACCAAGAGTTATCTCAACACTAATAGAATAGGCTATTAATTAAGGAAAACTATTTAAAGCAACACAACTTTCTCATTATCTGCCACTATCTTCTTAAAGTATCTCCACGATGGTAAACTATTTAAATGTAATCCGTTTCTCATTCTCATACACACATTCCTGCATTGAAGGCTACCAAAAGTAGCACAAAAATGCTGACACAGGTCATCTTTGAACGCAGACTGATAATTACACATCGTTCTTTATAAGACAAGAAAGATTTCCCTAACATAACTCCACAACCATAAACTGTTAAATGTAATTGTTTTCTCATTCTCATACACACTGTTAAAAATTGAGTTTTTAGGCTTGTGTGACATCTAAAGTGTACTTCTATTCCGAGACAAGCAATTCATCTTTAATCGAGCCTGATGAGAAAACTGTCAGTAAAGTAATCCAACTATTTCCAGAAAGAAATAATTGACTCTGCCAATGGACCTCGGACCAGCATGTCAGGAACTGAGCCTGTACTTTCTAAAAGTTCACAACGTGATTTAAATAATTACTTTGTTGGGAAAGTGAATGATGCAAGGCCGTTCACTAATAAATTACAAAGGATTTCAGTTTCAAACAGCTGTTCCTGGAAGTCTCTGGATAAACTGAGATCTGGGCTCAGTACAACTCCCATCCAACAGCATGAATAATTGATCGTTCTTTTTTAGAGCGTTGACAGGTTGCCGTATGAAGAAGCGATAATTAGTCCTTATCATCACAGCAGTCAAACTCATGAAACACACCAAAAGTCCAACCATTCCCCAATATGCACAGGGGTCACATTCACATTTACAGCTCTCCACATTGATCTCAGTAGGAAAAGACTGGCAAAATGATGAGCATAATCAATACAGACAACGTTCAAAATTTTCATGGCAAATGCAGCTTTTACAAAACTTATTGCAATCTCAAATTTCAGAAGACAAAAGTGCATTTGGATTTCTGCAGCCATGAGCAAGTATGTTTCTATAAACTCTTGCTAACCATGTAGCTTTGATGATAATACTACATCTTTAGCGATAAAGCAGCCAACTGGCTGCTCAGATGAAGCAACGCTCATGTTTATTTTAGCCACTAATACATTGTAATCACTGTGGGTATGTCTTAACAGTGAAATTCCTGACAGGAGGAGTTGAGATAGTTCATCTTCAACTCCTGAGGACATTACAAGTGACAACGCATAATTTTTCAAATCATGTAAGCTTTTCTGCCGTCTATGACGAGATGGGGCCCACACGTTGCTTTCACCCGACGACGCTATCAGAGCATTTTTTTGAAGTTTGATCATAACTCAAAAAGTTGTGTTTTCAGTATCCCCGACCACTGTTGTCATGTAAATGGGCCCTATTATTGCTTAGTTGCAGGAGGTTTCGGAAAAGTAAGTCTTGGGGTAAAAGTTTGCTAATGCTGACGACCTGTTTCTGAAATGTATTAATTTACTTAAAAAAAAAAAAAAGCATGTTCAGATAAGCTTTTACACTTTGAAATGTGACTCCCATAGGATCCGTTGACCCTTTTGTTTGATAACTTCACCATAGGATCATGCTTTAAATGGATGCGACGAGAGAAATGACACAGTGTGGAAGAAAATGTCATCCCAGATATGTGATGACATCACTCTTAATCACAGAGAGAAAGTCTCCCTAAACAAACCTCCACTCCAGCATGCTGAAGCACTGAAAAACCGCATCCTGGTGTTTCTCAACTAAATGTTAACCTGGTGACAGCGCTCCAAATGTTTCACAGCAATACACACGGCTCTGATGCCGTTGTGTAATTCCTAAAGCCAGCAGGATCATCTATCAGTGACAGAGTAGGAGGAAAGGTGAGGTAAGGTGAAAAAGGAGGAGGCGGGAAAGAGAAGTGAGCCTCGTTGAGGCTGTATTATCTCTGCAGCTTGAAGACACTTTATGTAAGCTGTTGGGTGTAATCTATAAAGGAAAGGAGGTCAATGATGTATTTCCTTGCAGACGAGACTGCACAGGCAAGTGCGGACACAGACAAGTATAAACTCACAACTACAAAAGTCTTACAAGGAAATATGTTGCCTTACAAAACAGTGATTCTTCACAATTAAGCATATGTAAACCTATATGGTGTGTAACCCCAACACGCTATACATCACTGACCTGCCAGCTGCCTGTACTCTCCCACAGTTTAAATCTCTCCGCTGAATAATGGAATATCACTCCAGCATACACCTACAGTAAATCATCGGAAACACACTGCGCCTGCTGTACAGTTAATTTCCATGCGTTTCCCATTCTGTGATTTAGGGCAATAGCTTTAGCAGCGCAGCCTTCCAGTCCCACGCATATTCACAGCAGCTAAATCTGTCATTCATCATAGGGAGCTTGCTGTGGACACAAAAAGAAGAGAAGGGAAGAACAAGCAGTGTAACACAACTTTCCTACAGTCCGACTGGTCAGGCATTGCCCTCTAGAAATGTAAGTGAAACCCCATTCCTTCATCCATCTTCCCATCATTGGAGCCAAGCCCAGCTGACAAAGAGTGAAGGCTTTCACCTGGATACAAACAGTCCAACTTCATGGAGCTTAACTCCTGGTCTGATCTACGAAGCGTGACGAATTGCATGCTCACGCAATTTGATTGTGCTTTCAGCTTGCATGGACTTTTGGAGGTGATCAACTAAGAGGACTGACATCATGCGCAAACAGGAGTATCTGATTGAGGGTTATGGGTGTATTACATCCTGTTTACACAAAAACAATCTGCTGGAACTGGAGTTCTCCATGGAGTGATTGGATGGAGCTCGGAGCTCCTGCGAGCACAAGATGAATCATGATATCACGGAGTTTGAAGTGTTGGCGAGCAAATAGCAAATAAATTTGAATTTTGAAAAAAAAAAAAAAACAATAAGGGAGATGGTGTGTCAAAAAGTCTAAGCTGCGAGGACAACAGCAGAAGAGATTCATAAGCAAGATCCCTGAAGAGGTATGCCACGGAATATAACCTGAAGAAAAGTCTGCATTTAAAAGCTGTGGAGAGCCAGTAGAGGAAATACTTTCCACTACAATAAGTGCACATGTATGTATGCAGTAGGACTTCATATGCTCAGACCTTCAATAAATCAGGCCTCGTGGGCTAAAAACGAATTAATTGGTTTTCAGAAACTGACGCTATGTAGATTCTCCTTACATCCATTCATTTATGCATTTATCTTCTATACTGGGAGTGTTGAATACAGTACATGTTGGTTCAGGAGCCAGGTACATCGTAATTTCATCGCGAGTGGGCCGGACTGGTAAAATTAGTGCCATAATAAAATGTTCCCAAAAAAACAGTCTACTGTTTGGGAGAAAGAAAAAGCCTCATCAAAGCCTCAGCCTGCGTCCTGTGGACCCACCAGGGAAGCGCTCGCTGTCACTCCAGGTCACAGACGAGGTGACCCCGGATTGTAATAACCAGCAGCAGATGAGCCAACGCAGGACAACACTGCGGGAGCACATGAAGTGCATCTGCTAGGACCACACTCGCAGATTGGATTCTTATTTTTTTTCCTTTTTTTTTAAAGCAGGGGGTCAATGCTTTGTTTTTGATTATTTGACAGCCCCTCTACCTTCCTGTTTGCTTTACGTCCAGGGTTTACAAGAACAGATAAAACATGAGTGTAGACACATTCCAGAGGAAGACCTGTGTCTCTCTTCTCTCCACTAATGATTTGGATCAGTGGTTGTCAAAGGGAGGGGTGGAATTCCCCTGAGAGCTCTTGTGGTGGGGAGCAGTTAAAGAAAAAAAAAATCAGGTGATCCAATTTCGACTTTAGAGTAAAATGATGTTTTACAAAAGTTGTGATGTGTGTTAAGATTTTTTTTTTGTCTATACTCCAACAATAACATCTTGTCATGAAAAAGACCATATAGTCTCAGGGAAGGTGGCGTGTTTCTAGCTCCGGGCCCTCTCATCTGCGTGACGTGGAATCCGAGAGCAAACATTGGGCAAAGATTTATTATATAAATTCACATCACATGTTGACTGTGATACAATCAAGCAACACAAAACAAATTCTAGTTATAATGCGAACCAGCAAGGCAGCAATCGTCTGGGAAAACCTCACCAAGCACCTGTGCTCTTCCGGCTGTAGATCACAGGCTCTGAATAATGTCACCAGCACTAATAACACTATCATGGCAGAGACAGTAAATAACACTGACACTGAATGTTTCAGATACATTCAATTCTTGATCATTTAAATTGAATATTTTCAACTCATCTCTGATTGAAACAAGCTGGATTCATGTCTGCCAAATGTGATAATGCTGATTAGTGATCAAGCTTGAAATGAGCTTTCCCAACTGAGCAGCACATACAAAATGGAACTGAATGTCCACTGGGCACCGTTGGCATCCCTGAGATATTCAATCATATTGCTGATTTTATCAGTGTTCCCACCATTGTGGTTTGTTTTCAGACTGTCTTTCATTTCCCCCTCTGTCACAAGACTGTTCCATAATTATTACTGCACAGGGGAGGAAATTACTCTATCTCTGGGAAAGACAAAGTTCCAGACACTGCAGGTTTCTTGTAATATATGCACCATGCTTCTACTAAATATATGAATTAATTCAAATTGAGGAGGCAAATTGACAAGCCTCATATATGCAGGGTGAGAATCATTGGGGGAGCAAGCTTATATTTAGGGAAGTATCTCTTTCTGGTGTCAAGGATTACATTAATTTCCCCAGTTGGAATTAAAGCTATTTCACCAGTGTGTCCAAGAAAAAAGGAAACAAAATCTTGAACAAAGGTCCTCTCATGCAGAGATTTGTGAGGGGCTATGGCTCTTGCTAGAGCCAAAGTGGGCGGTTCAATTGCCCATCTCTCTATTTGTGAAAGTACCCCTTAGCAAGCCACTGAACCCCAAATCCATCCCAATAGCATGTTAGTTCCCTGCATGACAACCATCACAGTTGGTGCACACATGAGTAAACGTCCATGTAAATCACGTTGAGTCTACAATACGCGAGTTCTGCCTTTTTTTGTCTTTTACTTTACACAAATGCATGTGTTCAAAATTACATTAACAGCAATCTGTGCAGCTCCCCTTTTTCCTTTTCTTCACATACACATAAAACTTATGTTCATCTGTTGATGTTGTGTTTTCTGCAATTATTATGTGAGTTTAAATGAATTGCTGGATACCCTGAATTTACCCCCACATGATGAATAAATAAGTTTCTAGTCTGTCCTATTGACATCAAATGTACCTACTGCCTTCAGGGAGGAGGGGCATATAACCCACTTAAGCTGCATAAACACTTAATAATATTTTTTAAAATTAATTTAACTGATGTTGGGCTCTATGTAAAGGACTGTAGAACCTTGAAATTCGACAGTGAAAAGTCAGATGCAGCTTATGAATAAACATAGGATTGCTGTATGGTGATGCAGTGATTAACACTCTCACCTCATAGTGAGAAGTTTGTTTGTTGGTTTGATTCCAGGCCATGCTTTGTGTGAAGTTTGTTCAAAAACATGCATATGAGGTCAATTGTTGACTATAGATTCCACTTTGATTTGCTGTGTGATGGACTGGTGACTGTCCAAGGTGTCTTGTGTCTTTGCCTATTGTTAGTTCGTATTGAATTGGATAAATTTTACAGAAAGTATTTGAACTTTTTCTGTCATTTACGTGTTTGTGGGTCTCTGGGAAAGAGGAGAACTGCCTTTACGCTGTGTTCAAACACATTTTCAGTCCAGCAAAGAGGCTTATGTCACCTTTGGGAACAGCAGGCTGGCCATACAGCTCAGGAAATAGTTTCTCAGAATGACTAAGGCCTTTATCTAATTAATTATTTTTAATGCAGACAAAGAGTCTTGCTAAGTCCTATGTGATTTATGAACATCTCGTGTCAGGTATCTTTATCCAATGTGGTCTTGTGACAATGTGCAATATTATAGTGTATCTGTCCACACACTGGGATGTAGCTATTTATGTTTATGTATTTCTAAATTTATTTTTTAAAACATTCTATGGCTGATACATGATTGATCTCAACTCTCATTGGCTGGAATATGAGATAATACATTTGTGTATGATGTGTCTTTCTAATGAAAGTAGAACAAAGTTACAAAATGCTGAGATTTTTCATTCAATTTTGAATGAATACTGAAAAAAACCCACAATAAATGATAAATTACGCCCATTAAGTATGTAATAAAATCGTTTCCTCTCGTGCGTGCACGCTGGCCAGTATTTGTCATGTCAACAGAGGTGTGATCGATGTCGAGCAACGCGGCGGACAGATGCTTTGAGTGGCGCGCTGTGATTGGTGCGCCGCGGTGGGTGTTTCCGCATTTAGCACGAGGGCAACTTTGGAGACAAGGAAGCACCGTCGAGTCGAGTCTGTGGAGACAGACAAGTCGGCTACAGTCCCTGGGGGGTGGAGAGTAACGGAGCCGAGCCGAGACGCAGGGATGCCTTACATGCTGATCAGCACGCAGATCCGACTGGTGTGTATCTGTGTGTGCGTGAAGGGAGGCGCGAGGATTTATTTACATAGCCGCACAACATTTAGAATTAAACGAATCCATCACTTTAAAAGTATAACTATGCAATGACCTATAATGTTCTGCATGCTGGATAAAATAATATAAACAGGATCATAGCAAGTTGTGTGTGTGAGTCCTCCTCCCCGTTTACTTCTTCTCTGTCACTAAATGAAAAACACATGTTTCACTCCCTTGTTGCGCGTGTTCATTTTGCAGTCTGCAGCCTAAGTCTATAGCCCCTGAGTATTGGATCATCTATTTTTAGTCTGTGCAGATATGAGAGATTATGATCCGCACCTGCCAGACGGCTGCAGGTGTACCAAAGGGACTTAGAACCAGAGCTGCAGTAATAACAGGAAGGCTTTGTTTTTGGAGCAGCAATCATTTCTCAGTAAATATGCTATAATTTGTGTAAGTAATGTACATGCTTCTTTCAGGAAAATGGTCCAACAAATGTGGGGGATGAATTCTCTGATCCAGCAGTTATGAATTACCTTGGAGCAAGGAAAACAACCATGCTGGGGAATAATTTGTAAGTACTGGACCTGGTGACATAAAGGACATGTTGCAGAAAACTGTTCGCATGAGAGAAAGTAAACCTTTATGTGCACGAATTTAAAAAAAACAATTAAAAAAAAAACTTTTATTAGAGTACAAAATAAGCAATGTAACAGCAAAGTGCTAATTGAAAGTACTTTTGTCCACCTCAGCACATCAGTGTACTCAATGCATTTAAATGCAGCTTCTTTGTGTAGAATTTTTGTTGTTATTAAGTATAAAATACTCATTGCAAATGCAATTTAACTTGCTCACACACTTTTGTTACATTTTCCATAATTAATTGTCCAGAATTTGGTATAAGTAAACAATGCATTTTTTTGTTGATTTGGTATTATAAAGATACAAAATGACCATAGAAACACATTACATGTTAAGAATGGGATTATCTTGGCAAAGTCTCCATTGTATGAATAAAAGGGTCCAAAAAGTAAGCAAAAAAGGATTTGCCAGTCAAATTATATTATTATTGTACACACAGTTTAAGTGATAGCCAGCTGGTAGAGTGGATGTTTTTAATCAGAAGGCTACAGGTTCGATTCCCCATCACCCCCTGTCCCCTTGCATGTCAGAATGAGTGAATGTCAACAGTGGAATTTGCTGTATAAGCTTTTTCTAATGCATTTATACTATATATTTGTTTGCTATTAAGTCACAAAATACTGATAACCAGTTCATTTTGACTAAGATGTACGCGAGTATATGATTTCAGTACCTTTTCCATCTTGTGAAGAACATTAATATTGCAGCGGTAGATGTTCCCCACCATCATCTGGCAAACACAGGACGGCTGTTTTGTGGAAGATTCCCACATGTGCAGCATCTGCTCCCAGGTGTGCTGTAAATATGCTAACACCGGGGCTGCATTTCCATATTTTGATACTTAGCGCTGGTGTTTCTTTCATTTTGGCAGTTACCATGTATATATTGACAGCAGAGCTGAGATGGAGTCACGTGTAGAGGAGCAGAGGGGGGGAAGAAAAAAACCCTCCAGTGTGGTTGAGGAAGGGAAAAGCTGCTACTTTGCAGATTTCGAATAAACCGTTCAAGGTGATGGAATACAGATCAGGAGAAATGTTGTCATTGGCAATCTGATTCAAATGCTGCTGGGAAATGAATCAAGGTGTGGAAGGAAGTGAACAAGCACCAGAACAATTAACAGCATTCTACTCTCCGAGCAAAGTTTACCAGAACAGAGAAATCCCACATCTGTGCAAAGCAAAATAATTTTGTGTTTATGCTCATTTTTAGCTCAGAGTACCATGTGGACGACCCACCCCGCCTGGTCCTGGACAAGCTGGAGAAGAGGGGCTTCCGCGTGCTGTCGATGACTGGCGTGGGTCAGACGCTGGTGTGGTGCCTCCATAAAGAAGCTGAGTGACGGATCACAAAGGGACTGTGTTGCTAGACCTTGATCAGCCTTTACAAGTACAAATGAATCACCTATTTTAACATATCTTTGTTTCATATTTTCCTGATACACATTCCACCACAAAATCAGTCCTTTTGTCAATTTTAAACATTCAGATTGTCCCTCTCACAAGGTTTCAGATTACCACACCACATTCCTACAAGTGCGAAAAGATTTTCCTGATACTTATAAAACCCGACTACCGGTCATTCTGTGGTTTACTACTTTATTGTAGCTGGTGAAGTTGTCTCTCTCTGTATGAGTAATAATAAAGCTGGGTCAATGAATCTTTGGACAATTGATTACATTTTAAGCATCTCGGTTCTGTCCAACAAAAGGTTTTTCACCCTAATGATGTTTGAACTCCCCAATGAGAGTTGACCGCACCAGAGTGCAAATTCTCCTCTTCAAATGAACTGTACACTTTTAATCCACTCTTGTAGCCTAAATGATGAGTGAATAAGTGTGATATATTGATCCCTTGGGGAATAAGACAGGTCCGCTATTAAAGGTTCTTTAAAAGGTGATGTTCACTTGGTAAATATGTTGTGATACTTACAGGCAACATGGCAGTAGAGTGCTCTCCCCTCACAGCAAGAAATCCCTGGTTCGAGTTTGCATGCTATTCTCATGCATGCGTTGGCTGTACTTCCACAATTCAAAAACATGCAAGTTAGGCAAATGGGTGACTCCCTATAATGAACAGATTTATGAAATTCTTACACTTTTCACCTGTTTATGTGTAAATACTTTTATTTTAAAGCGGTCACTTAATATGCATTTTGTTTCAAATACATAATGCTGGTGTAGAGTCAAAATGCTGAACACTGTGCCAATGCTCAAATATTTATCAACATGACTGAACTAGATAAGTCTTATGACAGCCCAAAAAGTGAAAATTCTGCCATGAATATGTGTACTGTAGTATTGTGTAAAGATGTTTTTGATGATTAAAAGATGTAATATAATTTGTGTAATTATCAATAAAAGAAACCAGATAAAGTTGATCACACGCATTTAGCCATCTGTTGAAACGCACCAAAAAATCACGAGACATCTGCCATAACAAACAGGCTCTTGAGGAGCGTCTTCCGTGCAGCACCTTTCGGGGATGCTTCACACTTCAGGATGACGCACTCTGGAGTGCAGGAAAGCCAGAAAACGCTGGGTGGTTTCCGTGTAGCCTCGGGTCTGCCAGCGCATGTCTGGTTCCGGCCCGGGTCGCTAACCTGCAAACTTGGAAAACTCTGCCTCGGCAGCTCACGGCTAAACTCTTCCCAGACCTGCTGCCTCACACTGGATCGTGATTCCACCTGAAAAATCTAGAGGCTCTTCTGTTTGCACACACACCTACTTGACAGTTTCGATACAGTGTGAGGAAAACAAGGTGGAACTATTAAGAGTTCTTGTTGATAAGAGGGAGCACACAACGGCTTCTTCCTACCGACACGGTTCGCAT
>OMNM01064947.1:17681-29499 GCA_900302745.1 Parablennius parvicornis | reverse complement strand
ATGCTGAGCCTCAACATGACACGTCGTATGCACGAATCCAGGAGAGTGTCGACAGGACAGCGAGGAGTCGACGGTGTTGATGGCGAGTACTCTCTGAGCGCTCTTTAGAAATACAAAAGAATGATAGAAAAAAAAAAAAAGAAAACCATTTAAGCCCATTAATTACTGCTCATCAGCAGGTTTTAAATTTAAAGGGAATCAAATGGCTTTAGAGATTTCTCAGAGGAGACGGTTGAAATGAGGCCAAAATTAAAGCGAGAGCAGATATTGAACTTAAGAGAGAACTAATCGGCTGTTTTTTATTGGGAGATTACATTGTGGAGCTAAAAACATTATAATTCACGGTTTGAAAAAAGCTCATCTCACACTGGCTTCTGATGCAGACCTTCGTCTGAATTCGCCTAAAGCAATTTATTTTTGTATTGATCCCTTTAAGATGGGCAAGCTTCTTCAGATTCTGTCCACTGCTGCAGCGATGCAACATTATGGGTTTGTAGTTTGACACAAGACTCACTGTCTCGGTGGCTGCAAAACACCAGTTGAAAATTAGCCGTCATAAATTGTCACAAAAACAGGATCCATGACTTTTTTTCTCCAAATGTTTTCTCCACTACATTTGGATGTTGTCTGAATATGTTGCAGTTTATATATTTAAAATGTTCACAAGGATGCTTGATAAGTAGAATATGTATTATATGTATTTTAGTCTCTTGTTGATGTTTCCCCCAGAGAAATATATCTTTAAATAATTCACTGAAAGCAGTGTTTTACAATCAAATTAATGGAATTTTTTTCTTTTAAAATGTGATTACTTGTTATGTTCTGAAAAATAGGAAAACTTTAATTTTTTGTATCCCCAGCATCACTTGTAGACTTAACACGAAGATGTATAAACTTTTGATGACTGTTATCCTCGTGTTCCTGCCATTTCTCTGTAAATCAACACCGCTGTGTAAAAGCAAAACTTTTTTTGAAACGAAAGCACTAAAACTTTACATTTTCACTGGAAACACTGTCGTGTAGGCGGAGCCTAAGACACCGGTCTGATTTTTTTGGCCACAAGCCAATGGTACTTTCAGCTTGTACATGCAAGTTGGTGAGCTTACAGAGAACTGAAACCCTGAGTAGAGAGCCAATTATGTTGAACATCATCATCATCACAGTTTTGATAAAGCAATTGGCTCTTGTTGGCTCCCGAGAGTTGCCGGTAGAGAAATTTCCCTTTTACGAGTTGAGTTTGTCTTAATTTGGATTTTGAACCCCAAAGTTTGCTGCAACAATTTCAAGCATCGCTGTATTACGACTTCACCTTCTTCCTCAAGATAAAGTTTGATCATTTTGGCAGCTCGGCATGCTTTATACTAAATACTTCCTATTTGCCAAAAGTGCTGTAAGACATTTATATGCAGATAATTATAAACTAATTATCATGTCTTTGTCCAATCACAGCATGAGAACCTTTGAACTTCACTCTATAGCAGTTTCCAGCCATCGGTAAAAACTTTGCTCTGAATCGGACAAGTTTATGGAAAGACTAAACCGTACGAGGAGGTGGCTGCGGGAGGAGCAGGATTCTTAAACCCTAACAGGAAACAAGTCCAGCAGAAGGAATCCGATCGATCAGCATGACGTGAATCCAACTGGCCGCGTGGCCGAGAGCCAGCGTGAGCGAGCGCTTGTTTCAGTCTGTTCGCCAGGATGCCCGTCACACTGTTTGACAACACACAGCATCATGGATATGAAACATATTCCCTAAGAGTTTTGAGGCTACATCGACTGTTGCCGAAACAAGAGAACCATTTTTGCTAAATAATTGTAGAGTATCGAACTAAAGTAGATTTGAGTTGCCACTGCTTTTGTTAATTTGCTCTTCTTGATTAAAAACTTGTCTGTCACACATAAGTATGGATATGATATAAATATAATTGACATGTAGAAACAGCAAAGCAAAAATTATCAAGACACAAAGATGTCAAAGGTCAGAAGTCGAAGGTCAGAAGTCAAAGGTTGCCTTATTGCCCCCTCAGCAAAATTGATTTACTGTCGTTAAAACACATCGAGACCGGTGGCGGCTGGTGATGAATGTCTTAGGTGGGGCTCTTCATTATTACTCAGTTTCAGCCTATGTTAACTTCATTTAAATACAGTGTCTTTATAAACCACATTTCAACAATTTTGCCTTTTTCAGATTGAGAGAGGCCCCAATGATGCACATTCATGAAAGTGATTGCACATTTAAACAGCTCGTCAACAGAGACACTTATTAACATACTTGTAAACAAATACAAGCAGAAGCTTCATTAGTTCCTTTTAGAAAATGAATGTGTTTTGGGGGCTGGTTTACTGGAAATGACAGTTGGTGTGAGTTTAGGAAAAACAAAAGGTATGTCAGGTAGATTTTCAAACAACACGTCAATCCACTGATCAACACCCAGCTCTGTAAGAACTGAACATCGTGTCCCTCCACTTGTCGTCTCAGCGGCAGCCAGCGTGACGTCACCGAGACATTAAGAATCAAACAGGAGTCGGTGTACTCTATGCACACTGTTGAAGGAATTCTGGAAAGAATTCCTTCGCACTCGAGGACGGTGCGTGCTGAGAGTTTATCACAGGTGAAGTTAAGATAATTATCGGAGAGAATTCAGAAACAAATTCACACAAGACTCATGAGCCCGACTGTCGGGAGGCCGCCTTCATCATGAAGAGACGTAATATAGGTTGAATCCTAACAAGGATGGGTACGGAAGTTATACTTGATTTACATGATTGGAAAGATAGAGCCTTAACATGTCGGCAGATTTAAGAAGCCAACAGATGGACTGGCTGCAGCCTTCACGTCTTCAGTGCGGTGAACTAAATATCTGGAAGTGGAGCTTTGGAGTGAAGCAGGCAGGATGTGCCTCCACAGATCAATGATAGTGATCACTTATCCACATCCCCAGCAATATAGCTGCTCAGCATTTCATCTAAAAATGTAAATACGACTAAAAATTAAACAATTCTTTCCAAGATGTGGACATCAAAAGTACTCTATTACTGCAGTCAGAGCTCAAATCGAATAGTTTCAGACAAAAGTGACATAAGTACAAGAACTTGAGAGATCTGCACTCATCAATTATCAAAACCATTTCACACAATGCTTTTAATTTAAAGAGACAAGTTTCTGTTATACTTTATGTCTTTTTGAAACACCTCTTACAAAAATAATGATTCTACGTGAATAAGCAGAGGAGACAGTGTGATGGAAAAACTGCCTTTTATAGGAAGAAACCCGCAGGACCAGACTCATATATGGAGACTTTCTGCTGTTTCTCATTCAATATATGTTTTAATATCGAGAAAAAAATCAATTCAACTTTGGGTTTGGATTTCAATGGTAGTCCTCATCTTCCACATGAGTCTTAGGGAAAATAAATGGCCCATATTGATAAATGTGCTTCTTCAGCGAAGCCACCAGGGATGCGGCTGTGTGGTTAGTTACTTCACTACAGGGATCACAGATCCTTTCCCCCTGCTTGAATAATGTAACTACCCAAGATGCTGACGAGAACCACTGGGAGACAATGCATGGAAAATAATATAAAGTCTACATGTGTGTGTGCGTGTGTGTGGTGTCCTGCATGAAGCTCATGAATCTTCTGCTGATCCATCATTTATAAAGTGAATATATTTATTATATATTGTGTGGCCACTGGATGGTTTCAAACTCTCCTGATACTCATGAGCTTCTTTTTCTTGTGAATCATGAGTTGAAAGAGGGTTTGGAGATGAAAACAAAGGAGAGGGTCTCCTGAGGAGATATCGGCTTTAATGATGTTTCTTTTAAGAATTTCATTGCCTGGTGTTCAGAACTCTTCTTGTTATTCTACTGCTGTTGCTTTATTTTCAACCCAACCTTTAATTTCTCAGATAAATCATCTGTCGGGCTTATGTAAGGTTTGTAGAAACATCAGCTTTATGATCACAGGCATTTACAGCACGTTTCCACTGGAGAAGTAACAACAATGTATGATACTGTGTACAGAGAAGATATTTCACACTTGTATAAGTTTGCTTTTTAATTAGACTGGCCAACATAAAGAAGATACTTTATTGAAAGAAATGTAAAGAATAGGTGCATAACAAGGGTCTGTAGATGGGATCTGTGGTTTCCTGTGAGACTGTGAGAGAGGTTTACAGACTGTGTTGGTCATGTGACCTCAATAGTTAATAGATTCCCAAGAAGGACAAATACTGGACTGTGTCAACTTCCAAACAACTTCTAGAACAACAGCCCGATTTTTACGTCACGTTGTTTGTTAATTAACGAAGGTACCGGTATGTAGATGTAGAAATACAGGATAAAGCCTCTATTCTTGTGCATCACAGCTGCTCCATGTCTTAAAACTTACCTAAGTTTACCCAGGTTTCCGGGATCCACTCCACAGTGCAGCAGGTAATAAATTTATGAGACTGCATCATCTGCAGGAGCCTGAGGACTTTTGAGGCTTTTCTATAATGTTCTGTTTGTTTAATATCTGCCTTCTGTATTTCAAATGACGGAAGCCATTTCAGAACTTTCTGTTCCACTTTTCTGAGCCCTTTTCTCGCCAGATCTGTGAATTATTCAAGGGAGGATTATTCTGTGAAAGCTCCACTGCTAATTCAACTTGGGGACAAAAGTCCACATAATATTGTCTTATATAGTTGTTGTTGTTGTTGATGATCCGAAACATTCACAGTTGAATTACTGATTTCAGATTTCCCATCACCATGTATCCCGTTGTGTGTCTACCACCACCGTGCGAGAGGAAGAAGGTCACAGGTTCAAGTCCAAGCCAGGCCTTTCTGTATGTGATCTGCAGGTACAGTTTCCTCCCATAGTCCAAAAACATGCCTCCATGAGGTGACCTTAAATCAGGGGTGTCAAACATCAGGCCTTTGCCATAACAACAACAAAACTTTAAAGCTAAAAAGTTAAAGGTTATTATGGCTCTATATTACCGCTCCGGCCCACTCAAGATGAAATGGAGCTGTTTGTGACCCCTTAACTATAATTAGTTGGACGCCTCCAGAATAAATTGTCTGTAGGCGTGAAAGTGAGAGTGTTTGGTTTTTCTGTTTCTGTTTGTTTGTTTCATGATGGACTGTCCAGGGCGTGACCTGCCTTCACCCAGAGCCCCACAAGCCGGCAGAGAATAAAGCAGTACAGGAGATCAACTGATTAATGTATGCCATTAGAAATGAGATTCATCTCCTTTACAGTTGAATACACTGCAACAAAACCTTATCGTCCTTGGACCTCTTCTGCTTCTGGACTGGATTTACTGCGACACTCAATCTGAACAAACTGGGTCTCGTTTGAAATCCACAAACACATCACAGTTGTCTGAGGGGTCAGTTCTCTCTTCAATGAGTGACAATATGTTCATCAGTAGCAGAGGAAAACTAGAATCTAGACATCATAGTTAATGATGCTCCTTCACCAGTAGACTAGAGAAACGAGGGATGTTTAAAAGTACCGAGGTTCAAACCAAAGCCAGTTCTGCTCAGGATCAAAATCTCTCAATTTCCTGATAAAAAGAAGTATCATGAATATCTGACTTCAGTGAATAAGTGCCCAGATGGGCATCTTTTGTTAAATACACATTTTGCAACATTGTTCCTAATCTGTTACAGTGATAGTTTCAGGGATTGTTCAGGATAGTTGTAGCAAAAACTTTGTCCACAAACCCCAATTCTGTATTTAAAAAGAAACTCAAGTGGCCACCTTCAAAACAAAATAAAACCAGTTATATTGCTTGCATCATGCATCCTATTTTAAGTTGACTCCTAGTTTTCACATTCAACTATCGGATGTGACCGCAGGTTGTACAATGCAAAAGAAAGGAGCAACTGTCTCAGAGACAATCAAGAGTTTGATGGTTGTGAAAATATACAATAAATCTCAAAACTTCCTGAATTTACATCGTAACACTACATCCTTTTTTAGGTGATTGCTGAAACTACTTGTGCCGTACTACTGGCTCCAATCCAAACACTAAAAATTTTACTGAGGCCCCGTTTACACGACAATGTTTACAAGACTCAAGGTTTTTATTTGCCATTTGTACACATTCAATCCAGTTAAAAGACCAACAACAAGTGTCAAAAAATGTTATATGAAAAAAGAACTCAACAAAAGTGATAAAAATATTAATAAAGAAAAACAAAACCAGCTTCAATGGTCTCAAACAAAGACAAAAAAACTATGCGTTTTCACTTGAAACATTGTCGTGTAAACGGAGCCGGAGAAGAGGAGGGATGACTCAGGGCTGAATCTATTTTCACACTTTGTGTGAATAAAAGCACCCAAAACATTGATTTTTTCCTTTCCCCTTGAAATATTTGAAAAATCTGTGATAAATGTCACACACTTCTTCTTCTCTTCTCTCCTGACATAAATACATGTTTCTCTCCAGAACAGATGTTTTTCAGCTGATAAGGTGCTTAGCGTGTTAGCGTGCTCAGCGTGTTTGTGATCACTGTGGCGTGCATGTGTAAGCATTTGCAATCTATCATGACACGTTCTGTCAGGTGGGAGGGTTGGAGGAACGCGTGGCGGTGTATCAGTATGTGCGGGTGCGCCGGTGCCAATCACGTCTGCCCACAGCTGCCCGAGCTCCGGCACCAGCTGGACGAGTGACGGCGTAACATCCTCCAAAGTCATTTCACAGCTTCCCGTCTGGGAGCGGGAGCAGGTGTGCTACTCCGATTCCACCTCCAGCTAAAAAAGATGCCTGCGCGGACATGTGATCCCATACAGCCGTCATTATAACGCGCAGACAGGAAGCGGCAAACGAACAAATGAAAATGTGCGACCTGCTGGACCGAGACACTAAAGGCTTTCTATGTTCTCAAAAGAAAAGGAGTTTCTGACTGTCACTGGATCTGCGGGATCTAGAAATAAAGAGAAAACTGAAAACTGGAAACAGTCAGAGAAATGGGAAGCCAGGCCAACAAAGAGACTTAAATATGAGGAGTTTTAACACACTATCAGACCATCTGAGCTTTAATAAAAGAAAAAAACAAACCTTGTTTTGCCAAGAAAAAAAACAAAGTAAGTCAAACGTCCTTCAGGACAAAGTACACTCTACACATGACATTGACAATCACATCATCATGATCAATTAAACTTCAAATTATAGGTAGAACATGTAAACCCAACACAGAAAAGGGCCCTGGCACAAATATGTACTTTTAGCAGTCAGGCAGCCGTGTTAATCGTTGTTCCACCGAACGTCATAGAGCAGAGAAAAGCTTTGCACGCTAACAACATCGTTTTCAGCATTTCTACTGTTTCTGTGGAAACAAACATTCTTTTCCACACATTACTATGTAAACACGAAACATTATTGTGTAACTAGATCCTTCATGTGAAGACAATACGAGCCCATCATAAAAGTTTCAGCCATGTTGATTGCTTGATTTCAAAATAAAAGCCTCCATAAAGATTCCATTGAGAATCATCTGCGGAGGCGTTGTTGACACCAGTCAGACGAGTCGAGGGAACAGAGGATGAAGGTACCTGGATAAGAAGCAACACGCCTTTTTTTTTTTTAACCTAAATTCAGCCATGTGAAGATCAATCGGACGAGATTCAAGGATCACCTGTTTGGTCTATGTCATAAACAGCATCAGTTAATGGGAATTCCCCCAAATCCAAGGACTTTTTGAAGTTGAGACTCAAACAGAGACAATTGGAATGAGGAAGAAAGAAAGGGTTAATCTCATCCGGAGTTCATTTGGAGTTCAGACGGCACAAACAGACAGTCTGGCAGATGTGGTCAGTGTGTCTGCCGTCAGCCCTCTAAAAGCTGACATACAGTGGCAGTTTGGGACAAATAACAGGAATGGTCCGGCGGTCAGATTCAAGTTAATGATGCGAGGCAGGAGAGATTTAGACGGCTTGTTGCTGTACTTCAACGTGACAGACGCTTTTGCCTCGTAAGTTCCTCTGGTATTGCTCCTTTCAAAGGTCAGTGTGGGTGATGTCACCGGCCAGACACAGTTATCAACCTGTTCCTCCTGAGGAATTGATAAGAAGATAATGATTTTCCGTCATAGTTCAGACTTTTAACAAACATATTGGAGGCGGTGGAGAGGGGAGACAGAAAGCTGGAGGGTTTAGCTGTTTCACACTGTGACACATGAGGCTCATGACATCAGGTGACAGAGAAATATATGTCTGATCAGAAGCTAGTAAACTGACATTCACTACTTCTTCACATTGTTTCAAAAGGCAGGGAGACAAAAACACCACAAGAGGATTTGTTCAATGGATAAGACAGATTGGTCATCATTAATACAACAAGAACAGGACCAAGCATAAAAATACAGCCTGTACAGCCGGCTGGGTCATTGATCATCATCCAGGACATCTTTATTTAGTTAAAGGCAGGCTCATTGAGCAAGGTTGGGAAGTGTTCATGTAATCTACATTATTATGCCTTGATAAAATCAGTTTCTCTGGTGAATGTAATGCTGTTGCCTAAACCAAACCAACGTGTGACCAAATCACAATTCAGGACAATCAAGTCAAAGCCTTGTGTTAAAATAGGGATGGGACGAGGTCTCGTTGCATTCAGTCTAATAATTACTGTTAAGGGGCAACAGCGCGCTGTACGGATGTAGTAGTTCAATTTGTCCACAAGGGGGTATTATTGTACTGTCGAACATAATTTGGGCGTGTCCATATTGCGAGGAAACTTTTGTAGCCAGCTGTAGTTCCGCGACGGAGTGGAGCGCAAACAGTATCCGCTGCCGACAAACAACTAGGATGTTTTTGATTACTGCTTTTGGAACTATGATTATTTGATTTATGGACAATTTTGGTTTGGTTTTGGACTCTAATGAGTGAGCAAATAAAGGAAAAAATATTTGACCATTAATGAAGTTGGACATTAATCATTCAAACCAGAGCAAGGTGTGCAGGAGGAGCGTCAGTCTCTCAGCCTTCAGTTACCCGTCAAAGTACAGTAGTCCATATCGCGGTTCACCTTTCGCACCTTTCGGACTCGCTGTTTCACGCATTTTTTCAGTGTTTTGTTTTGGGTTTTTTTGAGGGCTGAGGGCTGAAACTCTGGAGCTTAATAGCTCAGTGGGCGGGCCCCGCAAAACTCTGTGTCCGAGATACCTCAGCTTTCCCTGGGCTGAGGGCAGCCGGCATGGAGGGTGAAAACACAGAGGTCCGGATGTGTTAAGTGAGGAAATAATAGACAGCAAGTGTGAAAGAACCAGGGGGAGAGTGCGGGCTGAGCAGCTACGTGTCTGAGACAATGAACGCTGCTGAGAGGCTGACAGGAGGACACATACAAGGTTTGAACTTTGTTTAAACAAGAGAGAAATGTAAGAAAATGTTATTTCCTGTCTGAGCAAAGTGTATAAGGTGTGTGATAAGGGGTTTTACAGTCTTAAAACATATATAATGATTGTAAAAAATAAAACTAACTACTTTTCGGATTTCACTTATCGTGTTATTTTTAGAACATAACGCCTCTATAAACCAGGGACCACTGTAGTGGCTTTAAGCATAGGCTTTGCTACTACAATAGTTTTCATGTATTATTACAAATTTAGCTAACTCATCTCGATCTTGTGAACTCAATCTCGCGTGGAATTTGTGTCTTGTCAAAAGCAGAAATGAATCTGCTCATTTTAATAGACTCTGAGTCTGACATTTGGATAGAGCACAGTAGAGCAGAGACGCTGCTGACGATCGAACGAGGCAGAGCAGAGGAGTCATTGTCGGGACTAAAGAAACGACCCAAACACCACATGAAGGACACAAAACATTTGAATCTGCTTTATCCACATTTACTCAATGAAAAGAGCATTTTATAAAGCCACAAGGTGCTGCTACTGCTAACAGCACCTGGTTAACTAAAAAAACACCCTCGTGTGTAATCTAAATGTTAATAATCGTGTGTTTTGTGTACTGAAATATGACAAACTCCTGTTTAAAATTGCTCTTCAGCCCTGCCAGGAACTGAGCCTGCATCAGAGAGGACAGAAGAGTGGAATTCACTTCAATTATTAAATTCCAATCCAGTTCTGAATTATTTAGTACTTTGTAATGAAGTGATTTTTTTCCTCCCACAAAAAAGCAATTAATTGATAATGAAAAGGGAATATAGATGTATCAATACTAATCCCTCTCCATAATCCATCCATCCAACTTCTATACCATGTCAGGGTTTCCACCTGGAGGAGGTCATCAGTCCATCACACAGCACAGAGAGAGAGACAATCACACACTGATGTTCACAACGAGTCACCATGCTGCTTCAGATGCGTGTTTTTGAGGGAGGAAACAAAATTTGTGCAAACTTCACTAAAAATGGCTAAAACTTATGACCCTTACGCTAGACTGAGGCCGTTTACACAGTTTAAAGTGAAAACAGGTAACTTTGATTGCGTTTCTGTGAGTCCGTCTCCGTGGAAATGGGGGACATGCTAATTTTCTGAAACACTGCTAATGCACATGCGCACCACGACAGTAATAAACAGTTCATCTGCACGTGATGAGTAGATGGACAATAACAAGGTTTGACTCACAGTCCATGTTCTCTCGGGACTTGGTAGTTAAAGAATGTACCAAGAGAGTTACATAGAAGAGCTGAATACATGTTATATGGTGAAAAACTGGTGAATCAGAGTTTGAAACTGTGTATGCTGAAGTGGCATCAGACCATCAAACACCCCCAGACGCAATGTGAACCCAAAAAATATGCCCTCAAAGAAGAGGAACTCGTCATTACAAAATAAAACAAAGAAAAACAATTTCACATACAGTATATTGTGTTATAAGGTTTCGTGAACTCCTACGGGGTGTGGTGGGGGTTTCACATAAGGTAGTAAAAATTTGGGTTCCACAAGAAACATGTTGGAAGTCATTGATGTAAAGTTTACAAAAGTGAGCTTGTGTTTGGAAGTTCACAAGTTGAAATCCTAATGCTGACAAGTTAACAAAGAAGGCTCTGGACTTCCAGATGCTCCCACCACAGCAGCCCACTGCTCGTAGCTTACTGAAGGATGGCTTCATTACAAATAAATAATTTCCCCGCAGATATTACTAAAATATAGTTTTATATCGCGGGGCAGTGGTGCTAAATAACAGACATAGCTGCAGCCAACAATATCCAGATAAAGAAAGGAATGTATCCAATTTAGACATTTGAGCTAGAAATAGTAGAAACTGTGTGATTTTGTCAATTCAATTCTTTTTTTTATCATATCTATCAAGTGGAAATAGAATATGAAGATGTTTTAGGCCTTTTAAATATCTTAATATCTCATCCTGGAGTGTGGTATTTCAAGGAATGCTCCATAAAGGGTTAAAGTGGAGACCTCTGCTTCACATTGCATTTATCTGAAGCCGACTGGGAAGGTAAAATACAGGCTGCAAGAAAATCACAGGAAACACATTTCACTCATGACTTCATGTGGAAAAAAAAAAATCCCCCAACAACCTGCGACGTCACATCATCCAGCTGTGTTTAAGCCCATTTGAACGAGATGGAGTGAAGTCGGCCGTCCCCGATGTGACTGTCTTTTAAGAGAAAGTGGACATGCTGAAAAGTCACCGGGGGCAAACGAGGAGCGCCGAGCCAAGAGACTGGCTGGCGACGGATCGCACCTCGTCACCATAGAAACAGAAAGACGACATGACAATGGCTCTGTGCGGCTGGCGGAAGATTCACGAGGAGCCAGAGTCGCCACCAGGAGAGGATGAGAGAGAGAGAGAGAGAGAGAGAGAGAGAGGGAGGAAGGAAGGAAGTCAGTCACTCGGGTGGGGTGG
>OMNM01064947.1:0-10000 GCA_900302745.1 Parablennius parvicornis | reverse complement strand
GATCAGATTTAACAAGGAAAGTGGCCACACTGTTGTAATGAGCTTTCATTACGTCATATAGGAGGATCCTCACTTAATCCAGATGCGACGACTGAAGAGTCGCATCTGGAGATCTAAACACTATGAACCAGCCGATGATCTTAATGCACTAATACTGTCAGCCACTTGTCAATGAACCACTATGTAATATTAGGACCTTTACAACATGTCTAAATACATTAAGTGAGGCAGAAGGATTTGTGGGTTATGTAACTGCTACCAGAGATCTCTTCCAAATGTTATTCTTTACACTTGCTGCATTTACCTTTATATGTGTACACTGTGTCTCAGTAGGTCACAGTGTTTACCAGGATTAGCACTTCCTTCATAACCCTGAGCTGAAAAGCATTACATTGAGAAGTGTTTCTAATATCGCAGCACTCTCCTGTATATTGCTGGTCATAACCTTTGTTACAAAGCTAATGTACTGGATCACATAACGTTGTACAAGTACCCAATGAAGTGGTTGTTGAGTGGATATGACCGTATGACACATGCGGGCATTTGGCCGGACTACTTGAATGGCTCTGTCTCGATGAGACTGATCCTTCCCCGAGTGATCCTTTACTATACAAACAACAAACTTCTTATGACCAAGCTCAATGAACCCAGGGTAAATGATGTATCAGTAGGACAAAGGGGTGTGGTATCCTCCTCGGATGAACATGTTTCTCTGTAAAAATGTAACAACAGAACCATAAACAAAGACAAACCTTAGACGAGCAGTACATTTAGATTGTTTTAGACCAGAGGCATCACAAATATGGTCTGCTGATGTAAATCGTCCCACGAAAGGATTCAATGTGGCCTGCAGGATGATGTTAAAATTACAAAGAAAACATTACACTAACTAACCCTTATCATTTAATACACCTTTTCTTAGAGCAGTGAATTAGATGTAATAAAACACTTACATGGTCACTTTTTGGTCAATCTCACTGAATCCTTTGGGCTTGAGGGACCAGATTGTTGTATTTAGACGTATGTTAAAAGTAATCAGATTGCTGTGTGGGCACACCAAGAATGTAATCCCATTCAGTCAGTGGAACAATCCCATAATGCTTTTGGTCATTTCTGGCAAGTGCACATTGTCCCACATGCAGCTTTACCCTGAAGCCTGTCATGTGTTTCTGGGTAAACTAAATTGTCTGGATAATAAAAATGATGTGTTGTCAATTAAACTCACGTGTGTTAATATTGTCTTCAAGCATGTTCAACAACAGTGTGTCATTCTTTTCAAACTTTTAACTGGATGAAACTCTCGTGGGTCCTTCTCCTTTTTTTCATTTCAGTCACTGTCTGCTGGCTAATGCCGTACTTTGTGGGCGATATCTCTATCGGAAAGCCACCACAATGTTGTCAGATCACAAATTTCCAACTGCTGGCTGATTGTCAGCAGGACATATTTGCATTTCCCCCGAGTTCAGGATGATGGAGGTAGAACCGTATTATGGTAATGGATGGTTCTCTCGTTCAAGGGAGTCATTGGAGCTCATTTAAATGGAACTGACTGCAAAATTAGCTTTGTCGCTTCTCTCATCAAGGCGGCAAGGATGAAAGACGTTCACTCTGCTCCTTGAAGGACAAACATCCTCGTCCTTGAAGGGGGGGAAGGGGGAGTGCCTCCTTTCCAATTTACACTCCAGTACCACCGGTGCTCCCCAGGAACGGAGAGGAAACCACACAACGCAACAGCTCACCTTCTCTGGAGACGTCTCTCTCTTTCTACATTTAACCAAACACACAACTGCTTTTCTTCTCCTATTTAATCTTTTATCTTTGGAAAGGCGGCAGCACAGGTCAGGGGTAGTGGGAGATTGGACAGGAAAGGTGTTTGGACAAAGATAATAACAGTTGTCACATCGACTGTTTTATGTTGTTTTCTGTTTCTTTGTGCACCTGAGTCAGTATCACTGAGTATTGCAATGTCACACAGACATTCGCAGTGTCTTTCTATCTGCTGGCTGAATTTATTTATGGTTCTGGAAATCAAATATTTTTCAATTTCCATTCAAATAGCTTGATTCCCAGCAAATACTGTATTTGCTGGTAGAATCTTTTGCAAGTTCCAATTCACTTTGTGTCTTTCATTTTGCAACCATGTATCAAGTATTAATCTTCACAAACAGAATTAACATATTAACATGGGGGAAAGTTAAAGAAATGTAATTAGAGTTACCAGAAATGCCTCACTGAGCCAGAATATCTAACATCAGAGTTATAAATTTATGTTAATCCTCACGGGATATTTGGAAGATCTTGAATTTTGGTGACGATCTGACAGTCACATCGGCCTTCCATTGCCATCTCCTGGAAAAACTTCAGGCTGAGCAATTTTGTAAAGCCGACTGGTCTGCAGATCATCCAGAAATAGACCCAGGTGATGTCCCAGGTCAAATCCCTATCGAAAGAGAAGAAACGGATGGCAGCGGAGATTTTATGCTCCTCAGAAGCCTTTTAAGATCTTCAATATCTACTGGTGGAAGAAAATCACAAATAAAGAACTGTGTGAGAAGATGGCCAGTGTGACCACTTCTCTTGACATGAACAATTACAGACTGCGATGGTTTGGTCATGACCTAATGATGCCCGATGGCAGGATGAATAAAGTGGGTGGCTATGAGACTCCAACTGGAGAAGGAAGAGAAGTGGACGAAAAACAGTAGCAGAAATTTTCAGAGTGTCATGTTTCCCTTCGTTTCCAAAGTCTAACCCTGGGAGCCATTTTCAAAAAGTTCTGTTTTCAGTGGCTCCGAGCACCATTGTTGTGTCATCAGACATTTTCACTTGAAATTGTTGTCGTGAAAACAGGGCCTGTCTGTAGACATAATCAAAAATCAATTTAAGGTGTCCTCGTTTAGGTTAACAGTGAAGATCAGTTTTAAACTATTTACTGAGTTTAACAACAGTTAAACTCAGTACACACAACAGTCATAAAACTGATCTTCACTGTTAACCTAAATGAAGTGGGGTCACTGCCATCAAGGAGAACTTCATATTTCTGGTGATCATTCTTATATTGTTCTTCCTGTATGTCCCTTGTTCTATTTGTCTTGGTAGAATAACGTTTCCACTTGCTCATTGTGTTGCGTTGCGTTACGTTATGTTAGGTTAAGTTAGGTTAGGTTAGGTCAGGTTACATTGTGTTGGGTTGTCCCTCAGTACTTCTCCATATGTCTTTGAACTTTTATTACTTTTGCATTACAAAATATTACATTTACTTATTTGTTACTTCGAGTGGCTGTGACTGAATTTCTTCAAGCTGTTTGCAAGTTTCAGCTGGTAACATATAAATGTGATAATTTCATGATCCATCTCTCTTTATTTCCACCTGTGGTCACAGTGACAATATGGAGAGCCACAAACAGCAAGCCTTTCAGTCCAACTCATGTGTAGGACCCGGAGTGGCTCCCAGACCAGCTGATATTACGTTCAGCTGATGCAGGTTCCACCTTGTGGCTTCATCCCAGGTTCCCTGTAAATTTCCAGACAGTTGTTGAAATCATGATATTTCAGTTTTACATTTTAGATTTTAGTGATGTACAACAGTGTTTTTGGGGCCACGTGACTAAAACCTGATTAAAATGTGATATATAGTTTAGTTTTTGGATTCTACAAGAGACGGAAGGAATAGATTTCACTTATATAGGTCATGTTCACAAGTTGAGCCATTTCAAAGCACTTTAAACTGTCATTTCAATCATTCATGCAGACATACTTTCAGATCGACGTTGAAAGCGGCCATGTATGAATCTTGACCTCCATTGAGAGTAATTTGTGGTTGATTGTCTTGCTGAAGGACACTTAGGCAGTTTGATCTCCAGCTTTGTCAGCCCATGTGTCAAAAATTGGATTGGATGACAATGCACTAGAAAGCAATGTGAGATAGAAATTAAAATATCCAAGGGTTCTGACTAAAATGCTCATTTATGCGCAGCTCCATTGGCTTGGCCAGGCTTTGCACTCTGATGGATAAACAAGTTATAGGGACAGGAATCGACCCTTTGCCTTTGCCACTCTCAGACTGTTCACCGGTGTGAGCATCTGTCCACGTTGTTAAATGGACCGATGACCTGATGGCAACAAGCAATAAAGACAAGGAGACACTCAGCAGGCACATGACTCACATGTCATTAATTTTCTGTCCCCTCCTGCATTAACACAGTCCACACATCTCTTATTGACTTGCAGTAAATCGCTGAAAGATTTAAGATTTCCCTTAGTTTATCTAATGTGCTGATTTAAAAGGTCGGGTTATTAGCTGCTACTGAACATTAAAAACAAAGAAAAAAAGAAAACGAAAAAACATTACAACTGCAATAATAATTATGGAAAGCTAGAAACTAAATTAATGCAAGATAAACTTGAAAAGATGATTTCCACCTGGACCGTCAGAAACAACCTCTTTGCTTCTGGATTGCAACACAATATAAAAGTGGCAAAGCCGAGCCAATTACACTGAAAGTAGCTCATGGTGGTTTAACAAGTATCCCTCCATTATTATACTGTTCAAATATTGAAAATCTCCAAAACGTAGCATGCACCGAGCACCCTGAGAGTTATTTATGTGGCCCCAGAAGCATGGTTAAAAATGGATTGTTCAGAGAAAGCACACCCCGGGTCATTGTATTAGAACGATCCAACGCCAGGATCAATAGCTCCCGAGCAGAACGAGACAGAGGCAAGTGAGGACAGGAGGGAAGCTCATTCTTGCCATTCTCCCCTCCACATCGAACTGACGCAGCGCAGAAACTCAGACTTGACCAAGAGTACAAATGAAATATATAGAATGGTACCAGGATAGTTCTACACAGAGTTTTGGGCAAACTCAACTCAACAACTAGAAAATGTTAAACATGTAAATATGTTATCTTTCAGCTTACCCAGCCGTAGTTAGGAGTGAGCTAATGGTTTCTGGCTCGTAGCGGGCAACTTGCTCCTAGTGGTCCGGATTAAAGTCGAGAGACTGGACAACGAGGCAGCAGCTTCTCAGAAACTGAACTCGTGCTTCATTTATTTGCTTTACAACTCACATTTGGGGTGCGTGCGGCTCATTATCAGTGGCTCTCTCTGTAACAACAAACAGAACTTTTTGACAGAGAGCTGTACACACAGAACTACTCACATAGAGCTACACACATCTCTCCTGCATCACAGTTGCATGGTTATCTTAACCTGTCCCAAGAGGTATTGTAACAATACCCCGACTCTGGAGGATGATTAAAACTTTAACATATCTCCAGCATCATTGCACGATACACAGGAAGATATAGATTAGACAATTAACATGCACATTAAGCAACATGACCCACGTTTTCCATAGTCCTTGAAGGGCCTTCTCGAGCAGGAGATAAAAGTGAAAAAGGTAATGCTCATAATGCGAATTCAAGCATATTTCATATTCCTTCCTTTGTTCGTGTAAGCCAAAACCTCGCTGCAACACATGCATTCAATGATAAAACTGTAATTCACTTAAACCCCCCCCTAAACACACATTAATAAAAAAAACATTCCAAAGTGCTGAATTAAGGAGCAGAAATAAGTCAATATATGTTCTTACACAAATAAGGTCTATCACACCTTCGCTCATAAAATTCTTAGCAGTAATCATACCCTGATGTTATAACAGAACTGCACGGCCCATCAGAATGAACTTCACATTTAACTTTTTTAATGTCAAATTACATCCGCAATTATACAATAGTTGAACTCTTTCATTCACAACAATACAGGAACTCTTTTGCTCACAACAATACTGGAGCTTTTCTTCTTCTTTTTTTGTTTACAACAATGCAGGAACTATTTTTCTCTGAGGAGGACAGCGATCTGCCTACACCCAACCTCAGGCAAATGTGCTCAGTGATTAGTCCAGTCACCAAACATGTCAGGGGCTCTGCGAACCCTCTGGGACGCAAAGGGGTGAAGTCCAAAAGTGGACGAGCAGCTTGTCCCGGGACCACATGCCGGATTCCAGCTTGGTCCAGTGAAAAGTCTGCAGGCTTGCCAGGGAGCTGTTTACTGCTCGGTGACATTGCTGACGAGGACGGTAAAGAGAAAAGACCTTGGAGGGCTTCCACAATGGAGTCCTCCGTTTCTGTTGCTGTGCCCCAAATGTCGAGAGGGCTGTTGTCGACGTCCGAAGATCTAGAGTCTGGCGACGGGGGCGGAGCCTCCACTGGCGCCTGTGTCTTAGCCTCCTTAAAGACCCAGCTGTTGTCCAGTGGCGTCCGGGGGTGGTAAACTTTGAGCTTGTCATGATGAACAACTTTCATTTTCATCCTCTGACCCTTTTTAATCTAGTAGACCAAATTGTTAAGTACACCCACTACGAAGTACAGACCCTTTCTTACTCTCTTAGTGCCTTTGACCAGGAACCACAAAGCATCACCAACTTGGTATTTGATTCTACAAACATTTTTGTCATACTGTCATTTGGCGCACTCAATAGATATCCCTAACGCCTCCTGCGTCAGCTGATGAGATAGCTCAAGCCGTTCTCGAAGTTGTGCAACATAGGATGAAGGTGTGGTAGTGGTGTGTGTGTCAGGTGGTAACCCAGCAACAAGATGCACTTGCTCTGTCATTTCCCGACCGAACAGCATCAAATTCGGCATCAGTCCCGTGGAGCTGTGCTGGGTTGCACGGTAAGCCTTTTGAGCGCATATGGGGTCATAATGTCCCAGTCCCAGTGGCATCGTTCTGCAGTGGTGGCTATGATTTTTTTGCAGTGCGGCATCGAAGCCTTCTACTTGGCCATCTCACTGTGAGCGAAATGGTGTGGTTCGCATCTTATACATTCCTAGCAGCTCACACGTTCCCTGGAACACAGCTGACTTGAAGTCAGCACCTTGGTCACTGTGTAGGCCCCGTGGAGCTCCGTACCCACATACCAACTAGGAATCTATGTTTTCAGCCACTGTTATTGCCTTTTTGTCGGGAACAGGATAGGTTTCCACCCATTTGCTGAAGTAGTCCTGTACCACTATGATGTACCAGTTGTACCGTTCGGTTTCATTTAATGGTCCCATTAAATCAACTGCAATCCATTCAAAAGGGGCACCGACTCGCACAGTGCCCATGGCGGCTTGAAGTATTTTCTTGGGCCGGGTTGTTTCAGCACAGTTGGTGCAGGTGTGGCACCAAAGATTTACATTGTCCCTCATATTATACCATTAGTACCGGACCTTGAGGCGTGTAAGAGTCTATTCTCCTCCAAAGTGTCACTGAGGTGCGGTACACTTGAGGCAGCAAAATTTGGGGATAGACCAACCTTCCCATCCGTGCAGTAAAACTTCCTCAGCAGCACTCCATCTTTCAGGCACAACCTCTTCCACTGTAACCAATAGGCTTTAGTGGCAGGGCTCTAGGTTACCACGCCAGCCCAGGGTGGCCTGCCACTTCCCTCATGCATCCACTTCTTCACTGGTGCTATGTCTGGGTCAGCTTCTTGGGGACGGATTCATTGCTCCTGGGTCCAGCCCCCAAACAGGTTAGTTTGGGCAGGTTCACTCACCCTGTAGATACTTGGACGAAACACAGAGCCAACTTGACTGTTATTCAAAGTGTCCACTTCCCCTACTGGAGGTTGCTCTGCAGAAATCTTCCCCCCTCCTTTCCAGCTGGATCCCCAGCCAGGTTGCACTGAATCCCTGTGTGCTGAAACTGGTTCCTGGTGTTAGGCTCTGGCATTTTGCAAGGGCACAATGACTGGCAGAGCCTCCTTGACATCGCATCAGCATTCTGGTGGTGTACGCCTGGACAATGAATCACCTTGAAGTCGCACTCCGCCAGTTTCTCAAGCCAGCGGGCAAGCTGGCCCTGAGGCTCCCTCAGCCGAATCAACCAGCGCAGGCTGCTGTGGTCAGACCTTATAACGAATGATCTCCCTAGCAGGTACTGTCAGAAATAAGAGGTGAACTCAACAACTGCCAGATATTCTCGTCTGGTGGTGCAGTAGTTTTGCTCGGTGGCTGACAGTCTCCTGCTCCGGTAGGCTAGCACCCTCTCCTCACCTTCCTGCACTTGGGAGAGGACTGCGCCGATTGCCCAATCACTGGCATCCGTGTCAAGGAGCAACTCACCACTGTCGAGGGGATCTTTTTGGGGTCGGTGGCGACACCTTTTGTGGAGACGACGTGCCCCAGGTAAGATACTTGCTCTCGGAACAGGCAACACTTTGAAAGTTTAAGTTTCAGATTGGCTGCGCATAGTCTGCTAAACACTTGACTAAGCCGCTCCACCATTTCAGTGCCGTCTCGCCCCATGACAATGATGTTGTCGAGGTAGACCAAACAGGTCTCCCACTGTAGCCCAGCCAGGACACAGTCCATGAGCCTCTAGAATGTGGCCGGCGCATTGCATAATCCAAAGGGAATCACAATCCATTCAGGCCCTTGCGGGTACAGAAAGCAGCTGCTTTTCGGGCTCTCTGTGTCATCTCCACATGCCAGTACCCTGATGTTAAGTCCAGTGTACTAAAGCACCTGGTGGCAGATAGTGTGTCCAGCGTGTCCTGGTTGCGGGGCAGTGGGTAAGCATCCTTTATGGTTCTCTCATTTAAAGGCCTGTAGTCGACACACAACCGTGAAGTCTGGTCCTTCTTCCTCAACATAACGATTGGTGTGGCCCAGCTGCTGTTACTGGGTTGGGCCACACCAGTGTCTTCAAAGTGACAGGTAAGGCACTAGGACTGAAGACTCTGATGGGGACGTTTGTGGACGGCTGTGCCTGTATGATGACACGAGCAACCAGAATGTGGAGCCTTTCGACGAAACCTTTGGTTGGCGTCAGCATCAGATCTTCGTCAGCAGTATGACAGAGGTGGGCAGTGTCTCAGACTACATACTCACAACCTGGCTTTAACACCCTGACGATGTACACTTGGGGCTGGTTGCTTGGGTTAAAACGCGGTATCTTCTCCCTGAGGATTGTAACTTCATGGCAACCATAATCCAGGTGAGCACTAGTCTGTTGTAGGAAGAGCAATATTGCAACAAATATTTCAAATATTCAAAGATGGCAGATCTGAGTTTTTCGTCTGACTGGTGTTTTTACTGAAGCTACAGTCAAGAACATTTGATAAACACAAAAGGCAAAGTTTTAACTTATCAAGAGCCAAAGGAGGTTATGTTGTCTTTTAAAGTGCGGTGGCATTTGTCCAAAAACATGTTCCTATGTAACCTGCCTCTTTATAAATGACCCATGAACACCAGTTGTTGTCTTGGCTGTACACGTCAACGTGTTGCAGCCAGTAAAACTTGAACTAGAACCCGAGACTGTTCTTTCCATTCTCGGTTCATCTTAAGCAAAGATTCTTCTCACAGTAATAAAGCCATTAACTTAGTTACTTGCCAAGAGTGTGACTCGATTGTAATAGAAAAATACACAACCAGGACTCCTTAATTCAAAGTGCTGCATAGTGTTTCCTCAATGAATGAATATCTCAAATATACTTCATATAATTCATTACAATTTATTGGCTTTATTACATTTTAAACGGGCAAAATTATTGTTGGAAACCACCTGCACAATGAAAGATAAATCGTTCATATCTGTGTTTCAATTATCATTAAAACAAAACACACACACACACACATAGACAACACCTTCGTAACAGTATTCAGATATTAACAGTCGACCATATTGCCTGAGTGCTGCTGATGGTTTGCTAGAGTTTACTTGTGAATACTAAAGGGAGAAAAGACTAAATAAATGTGTTGCTCCACGACACTGAGGTTTCAATGTAATCGTGTTAATAAAGACTGAAGTACACAAGGTTATGTTCACTACTAACCGCGATAGCTAATCCTCCTGCTCCTGGATCTCAGCCCCTCTTATCTCCCTCATTTCCAGCCTCTTGGCTTCGCCGTGCTCCTCTCCGTCACTTACTCCACAGTGATAGAGCGAACACGGGGGCCGGGAAGGGTGAACAAACACCGCTCTTCTCCACTGAGGCGCGACG
>OMNM01064946.1:21897-35523 GCA_900302745.1 Parablennius parvicornis | reverse complement strand
GGTAGGGACAGATAGCGAGGGACAGAGAAGGACGAGAAAGAGACGGAGGGAGCGAGAAATTGAACGAAGAGGGAGGCAGCGAGGAAAATCCAGCAGACGAGCGAAGTTGAGGGAAAAGAGAGGGAGGGACATCAATAACAAGGCAGGAATCAAGAGCTTCAGAGAAGTCTGTTACTTGGAGAGCTGGGACCGTAGAGATTTAATAGGATTCTTCTACTTACGAGTAACCGCTAGCTTGACCGACAGACGGACCATCGTACTCAGACTCGCACACATAAAACTTGCACATGCTGTACATGCAGCACATGGAACAGACTGTGGGTGGCACTATCTTTTAGACTTCTTGAGACCTGCTACATGTAGTTAGGGACAGACCGACAGGTGTATAATCTCTGTTGATTTTTCTGGGTGATATCTTTCTTTTCCGGGGAATAGGATTCAATACGAATCACTTCATCTGTAGTCACTGAATTCTACTTAACTGTAAGATATTCTCGATATCCTCGTCTATGTTTCCTACCTACATTTTGACCAGAGTGCTGCTTCACAGAGCTTTCCATCTGTCAGACATGTTCCTATCACATTTTCTACCTGATCAGCAGAAAGTTAAAAAAAAAAAAAAAAAAGGAAAAAAAAAAAAAAGCAAGCGTCTTTCCTTGTGGCTTCACAGAAACCATTCCTCAAGCAAGGGAGGTTTAGGGCTAACACATTTGTTTTCTCACCAGAGCGGGAGGAACTCTTACAAAGAAAAAGAAAAATCACATCCTTAGTTATCTCTTTGCAGTTTTTTGTGGATGCGAGTGTGTGCGTACGTGTGCATGTGCAGTTTGGAAATCCTTACTTCGGCATTCTGTGTTAACTGTGTAAAACATGTATTGTTTTTGATAAGGTACCGAGCTAAAACTTGACTCCCACCGCAATGTCTTTGGCACCTGTTAACTGTGACCAAGTGTGTGAATGAACGTGAGTGTGTATGTGAGACAGAGTACGTGTTTGTCTACATTCGTTCCGATATCCATTTGATGCCATATCGATATCTTAAGTATAGCAGTAATTGGCAGATTCATTGTGATAGTGTTTTAAAACTGGTCCATATTATTATTATTATTATTATTATGATTTTCATTTTGCTGCTGCTGAAGATTTTTGTTTCCATAGTGGACTTAAATTCGCACACCTAACGCAAAAAAATTTAAGTAATGCTATTTTTCAGTGACTGTTAATTTTTTTCTGTTTTGTTTTTTTTTTTTGCACTTTTTATTTTAAATTTTTGTATGGATTTTTTTAACCTCACCCATATATGTCTTGACCCTAATGTCAGTGATTGTCATACTGTGTTGCACTGTGAAATTAAGTGTCTATGACTGGCAAAAATATCCCAATACTAAATGGCAAATAAAAACAACTTTGTGAAACTGCGACTAATCCGCACTTTTACAATGACTAACCCTGCCATATTGCAGAGGAGTGAGTGTCTGTGTGTGTGTGTGTGTGAGAGAGAGAAAGAGAGATCCTGCATGAGTCAGTGCGCATGGGTACCTGTTTCACCTTTAAGCATGTTTTAGTTAAGATGCCGTCCAGATGACGTGTGCACACTAGAGGGGGTAAATTTCTCTATTTGGAAGGGTTGTAGCCTGCCCCGGTGTACTTTGTGTGCATGCTCCGCGTCTGTGCTGTCGCTGTGTGTGCCCACGAACGAATGCTGTGTGTGTGTTTGTCGTAGATTTCAGACTAACACGATTGCCCTTTACACACCAACACATCACCTCAATTCACTACTAGAAGAGAGCACAGTACACTTAAAAAATAAATAAAAAAAGAGCTAGGACACTGCCAAAGAGCAATAGCCACAGAAATTTTCAAACACAATAAGTACAGACAAGCTGCTATTTCAATATTTGCATCATGCTGATGCAGAAATACAGTTGCAGCAGGGCGTTTATGATAAATCACAGTGTAGATTTTACCTGACCAATTGACTACAGGGATCAATTTTTTTTTTCTATTGATAATCTTACCAGGTTTTTGCAGCATGTAGGCATTTGAAATATGAGTACAGGTTGGCACTTGATTGGACCTAGACTGGGACCATTGAGATAATCAAATCCAGTGTTAGTCACTTCAAATACAAGACAATCTGAAGTCCAGTCTGCTTCTACTTCCACAGTCTATCAGTTCAAAGTTCGTACATGAAAATGTACTTGGTTGCTTGTTTGATTTTAGTGTATTTTTATTCGTTCCGCTGATGTTTTTTTGTTTTTTATTTACATGAACAGGTTTTTTTTTTGTATTGGGAAGGTCAGTGTACATTTATTTGGATGATCTTGTTGTAGTTTGCTTTAGTGATCCAGTACCAAGAGTTTGAGGAATCCTTTTGCAGATTAGAGTGTTTTTCTTTACTTTTTTCTAAATTTTGTTTATATAATAAAGAGCATGATATCGTTGCAGTTTGGCAGAAAGACCTTTAGTACCTTCTGTTCATGTGCCCTTCTTTTCAAAAGAGGGGAATGGAAATAAAATGCTTTTGAGTCTTTGAAATGATTTATAGTTTATGTTTGTAACATCTCTTGGACTCTTAAAATAAACCCTTTCATGCGTGTTGAAGGATGCTTGTTATAGTTATCTTAGTATCTATATCTGCGGGATGTTTTCTTATTTTAAGAAGAAAATCAACCTCAGAATTTTATTCAGCAAAATAGTTGAAATCCCTGTTAAAGCAACTTGTTGTATGTTTGTGTTCAAGTGTATCTGATTTTATTTCGTTTTACCCAAAACTGAGCTCATCACTTTATTTCATTCATGTAATTACAACATAACCATCTCATAGCACTCTACATTCAAATCCACAAAACTGTGGAAAAGAAAGTCCTTTTAAAAGCAAGAAACAACCTGTTGATTCTCGTAAGAACCGTCTTTATATTAGTGTACATTCATTAAGAGGGTTTTAATTTTTATTGTGTTGTTACTACGCCGGCTTTGATTGTCTTTGCGCTCTTGGGAGATTAGATCAGTTCAATCTCATCAGACACAGAGAGAAATACAGGGATCCTTATCGGAACCATGCACATAAATGGTAAAAATGATCAAATTGCCATTCCAAAGCACTTTTAAAAACTGAATATTGAAATTGTTGCAAATCATTCAAAGGCCAAACTGAAATTACTCGGATCTTGTGATAATCCAATTCATAGTCTACTGCACTGGACAATTAATGTCTAATTCTCCAAACGATTGTACTAATACAAAGTTGTAGCTTCAAAAATCTATGAAATACTTTGTGCAGACTGCAGACTGAACAAGGACAGAAATTATTTACTTCTAATTTTGATCATTTTGTTTTTGCCCCGGGACAGCCGATGGAAACAAGCTACGACTAGAATCTTGTACGAAGCGTCTTTTCTCTAAGATGAATGTTTTTGCACATGGTCCCTGAAAAATAAACTAAAAAGATCAAGTCTAACTACCAAAAACCTTTACCAGTCTTAATGTGGATAACGGGTAAAAAAAAAAGGCCCCTCAAAAACATAGCAGTCTACATTTTTCTTTACAAACTCAAATATAATCTGTATAAACTGAAATCTCTTTGCTTTAGCTTTCTTTAGTCACTTACTAAACTAATTGTATCGCCACTGTTTCTGAGAACTATTTCACATCTGTGTTACATAAAAAAATAAGTGTTTAACAACCTCCACACGTCCTCATGGTCTGACCATACGTTACATTTTTTGGGTTTGGAACCAAGATGTGATTTGCTTTCTTTGTGGCTGTTCATGTTGTTCAAACACCCATTTCAAGAGCATTTCATCTTTAACATAAGGCAAAATGACCCCTTCACGAAACACCCACCGATTATGATGCTGCCACCACCATGCTTCACTGTCTGCAGACTCTACTGTAGCTCCAATTCAGTGTTAGGAGGTCAAAATGTCTGCGAACTTTGCCCCAAAAAGAAAAATAGTACTTTCATCAGTCCACAAAGTGTTTCTCCATTTCTCTTTAGGCCAGTCCATATGTTCTTAGTTTTTTTTTTTTTTTGGACAGCTCCACCTGTTCAATCAGTCGTCAATGAGATTGCTGATCAGTCGGTCACATTGCAGCTTCTCCATTTCAGTAACCGACATGATTGAGAGTTAACAAGAAATGAGATCAAACCTCGACAGAGCTCAGCGTGTGCCACATTTTGGTCCCTGACACTGATTGTTTTGCTTTTATATCTTTTTTTTGAATAATGATGCATATTATGTTTCTGTCCAAGAAATTGTGGGTTTGAATTGCATTTTGTTGGAGGTTTGGACCATTTCAGGAAGCCAAGCTGCAGGTGATAGTGATGGCAAAAAGGTAAGATTTATAGTACTTTTCTTTTTTTAAATAGAAATAACATTCAAAAAGCTTATGTGATGTGTGTACAGAAAAGTAACAGATGGAAAGAGTCTGTTAAAGTCTGAAGAAATCTTTTTATACCAACCATCCTCACAATCTGAAACACAGAAAGTCCAAAATTCAACTAATAACTCAGTGTAGAGTCAAATGCATTTCAGCAAAACTGTTATAAAATGTATATCACCTATTTATATATGAAACCACTGTTCAATTTCTCTCAAATTTCCATCTGAAATCAAATGTTTTAGCTTTCAGAACATTCTCTGTTCACTAACATGGTCTCCACAGTTTTTTTTTATACAAGCACAAACTTGCATACACTATAAATAAACTTTGGATGTCGATACATATTCGGAGTTATTTCTTTTAACTCATTTCATTCTATTCAGTGCTATTTAGAGTTTAATGTGACCCTGCCTGCTTACCGACACGCTCACATACACCTACATCTTGTTTTGATATCATGCTTTGCTGACACCACACAAGAGAAGACACGTGATTCAAGATAACTTTCACATGGCAAAAGAATTGCTAACTAATAGGGGAGGATTTGTGGGATAAGATAAACAAGGATGGTGTTTTGACAATAGAGCAGATTGAGACTGAATCTTATTACATCTGATAATAATTTATACACTTGGGCAATTGTTTAAAATATTAAAATATTGCATTATGAAATAAGAGTTTTACATTGTAATGACAAACTGAACTTTCTTAGTTTTGCATAGCAGCGGTAAAACTATATCAGCCATAAGATTATAACCAATAATTGTTTTGGACCCATGGAGCCATGAAGTCCTTCAAACTTCAGGTGTGCTAAAGCAGGTAGCAGTAGATCTTGGAAGTCCCGCAGAGCTCCAAGGTGAGCTCTCAGTGAGACCATTACATCAATTAGCTCCTTTCCATGACTTTCTTATATTTCATAGTTTCGCCATTCGCCAGGGATAGGTAGGCTACAGTTCCTTGTACCATTTTTGATCAGTACCTTCCATTGCAGCCAGGAAACAGTCCACTGGAAATGTAGTTTTTGAGATCAAGTTACCTTCTCTTTTTAGTTCAACCATTTAGTACAACTACAGTTTGTTTTCTCAAACTGAGTACTGTTTTTGAAAGGTTCAAGTAAACGTTTAAAGTATTCTAATTTGGTTAGTTTCTCTGTCATTTAATTGATTTATTAATTCAGTTATTCTGTATAAAACATGTACAATATCTACATTTATAGCAGATTTCTTACATTAAAAATACAGCATATAAAGATGGCAATTTAAACATATGTACACACAAACCATTTTCCCTCTCTGCTATATCAGATGCCCTAGGCTTAGCTTTCAGTCCTAAGGTTGATGGTTTAGCTGAATATTCCATATTGTCAAAGTGTTTCTACCTGTGGTGTGCAGGCACTCTGCATGGCAGCAGTAACAATGCACTCTGCATGATTACGTGTGTCTTACAAAGCTGTGCAAATGTGCTTCATAAAGTAAAGTGAGTTAAGCATTTAAAAGAATGAAGCTACTCGTCAGATATTTTTTGGATATTAATTCAAATTTTTAGCTTTTTAAAAGTAGCTAAGCATATAATAATGTAACTTGTAGCTAAGTGTAAATAAAACAAACTACAAACTCATAATGTAAAGGTATGTGGTTTGGTTTTCTGTCCCTGCATACACACACTTAAGACTGACACTTAAAAATGTATTAAAGCAGACACAATGACATTTAATTCATCGCTTGAAGCTTTATTTCACATTGTGTGAGGTTACAATCAAGTACACTGGAGGAAAAGAAATGTGAAATCTATTAGAGGTAATGCGAGGGTGTTCCGTTCTAGTGGATAATATGTGTTTTAAATATCTTTCTCCTTGCAAAAATCACTGAAGCATTTAAAAGAAGCACTGAGGTGATCAAACATCGTTCATTTTATAATTTAGTCTTTCCCATTTGCCCCCATGTGACAAAAATTCACATGGTCACTAATCAGGGAATGAAATAATACATAGATGTCTATTCCAAGACTGAGCTGTGATTCTTCAAATTGATAATAAATGAAGATTTTTCCTTTACAGCGTGAAATAAAGACTGAAAGGGGTTCCAGAAATAATATCTATATCACAGAAGACATATTGACAGATATTGTTAGAGAAACGGGAGTGTAGAATAGTTTATTGTTGCTACTTGTGGCTCTGAAATGACATTGACTCAATAAAAAGAAACACTTTGTCTCCCCCATTTGCATATTTCAGTCTCTCGATAAAAGGCCCGCCAGTCATTAATGTCTTTGTTTAAAGCAGTGTGACACATCCAGAGAACATGTTCTTAAAGATACTGAGAAGTAGAGGTCTAGAGAATACTATCTGATATATTATGATGTATTTTCACACGGAATGGAGTTTAAACATATTACATTTATTCCAACCTCTTTCCTCCTTATTACGTCCTTTAAATGTCTTTCCGTGTCCAAACCTTTGAAAGAGTGATGGTACTAATAAGAAAAGTCTGCTCATCGTTTCAGTCTGACTCTGAACTGTTTTTCTCGTCTCCTTGAATCAGAAGTTGCTGAAGATCTGTTGTTTCTTGCTCCAGTCCATAGGGGGCGCTCTCTTCTTGTTGCGACCTGCCAGGACCTTCAGTTTGGCCTCAGCTGCAGTGGGACTCAGACGAAGGCCATTGTCCAAGAAAGGGTCTGAAACACGCCTCTCATCCTCATCTGGAACCTACAACTCACAAACACAAACCGTCAGAAATCCGGGAGCACAAACACTTTGTGAAGAAATATTGCCTATATCTATATCTATATCTATATCTATATCTATATCTATATCTATATGTTCTACATGTATATCTTGTGCCGCTACGTCCTAGAAAAATATCAATTTATTTCTGTTACTGCATGACATATTTATGAAGCTTATTTCAGACACAATAGACGTGACAACACACACACTCTTTGTTTTACTGCGTGTACTTCATAAATGGCAGATAAAAGATGAAAACATGTAACTGTCAGAGTTCACACAGAAGAGACGATAAACAAACGCTTCTTAACAACACAGTCCAAAAATCATTTATAGTAGGGTAATATTTTTAATTTTATAAAGGAGTTCGTAAAGTCATGTGATTTCTGCCTATGTCTGTGAGAGAATAAAAATGTTTCCTTTTATTCTCCACTGTCCACGTTGTTATTGTTTTGCATTTCTATAATTTCCGTAAAATCTCAAAAATATAAATTTTTAAGTCAAATCTATAAGTTGTCAGACATCCATTCAGTGCAACTCATTTAGTGTTTAAACTCTCTCTACTGTTGCAGTGGCGGCCGTCAAAAACATAAAACTTCTGTTACAGACAGACATACAAAATCAGATTAGCATAATCTACCATTAAATCTCTATGGAAAATTTAATTCAAAGCTCTTCTCTTCCAACATTTCATTTTATTGTTTCAGTGTACCTTCTGATTTTTTACTTGATCCTGCCTGGACTGTGTTCCACATCACTGAATATGTGTCATCAAACATCTCTTCTCCTACCTGGATGCTCATGTCTGAGCTGCTGATCTCCGACTGCGTAGTGGAACTTCTGGAGGACTGTGACGCCGAGCTCCCGTGGGTCCGAGATTTGGGCGATGGGTTTGGGATGGGTGAATTTGTCAGAGTGATGTTTATGATGGGTGGATCTGTGGTGAGGAGCTCCGGGGTGGGGGAGGGAGTCGGCTGGGAGATTTCTGCAGCTGTGTCGTCCACGTGGATCTCTGTGGGAAGATAAACGGAGAGGACATGAAGCATTCCTCAGGAGAATGTGAATGGATGAATACTGAAAAACCACTGAGGCACCGTTGCTTTTGCTGGTAATGCACCTGAAATTGATACTAGATTCAAATATGCAAGTCAATAAGTTTATCCTCCAATCACAGTGCTGCGTTCTCAATAAACATGAACTGACTTATTAGGAACTGGACACTGTTTTCTGCATGTTGGTGGTAAAATTCAGTTGTTTTTCCAGCTTATTTATGTCATTATTCTATTTTCAACAGTTTCTTTTAACTAACACTTTTATTATAAAGCAATCAGCCTGTAAAAATATCCATCCCACATCTCTGGATGATAATGCATAATGTGGAAGTAATCATGAAACCTTGTTTTGTTGTCTGTTTTAAAAGAAGTCCTTCTTGTTATAGTTTATTAGCTTGCCTGCCGAAGGCTGCGAAAAACCAAGTGTCTTGACAAGCCACAGATTTACACCAACCAACCAACACCAAGATAATTACTTTTGCAAAGAGAATATCAGATCTTTATGCAGAATACACTGAACACATATTGAAGTCTAGATTTTAAAACTTTTCATTTTCCACCTGAAAATCGTTTAATTGTCTTTATACATTTAAACATTTTCAGGTTTTACAAAATATAAATTGTAATAAAGCAAATTTGTTTTTAGAACACCATTCAGACACTTCACACTGCTGCACAAAGAAATAACATTAATACACAAAAGTAAGCAATTGAGAATCTTAATCTGAAGTGATTAAGAGTATGAAATACTTTTAAAACCTCTCAAAATCTCTCTCACAAACTCTTCCTTTTCATTGTGTCAACTTTACTTTCTGCTTTTCCCATATTGATGTGTGATGTCCCAAATCACCCACAAAAGTAACGTGTACTCTTGTACTCGTCTATTTGGCCCAGTCAACTTAAAAAAAAAAAAAAAAAACTGCATTATGCCCCTGAACAGTAATGAGTTCTACTTCCTCAGCGGCTCAGTCAGTCATTACATCAACAGTCACAGCAACACGCCAAAAATTTAACAGTGTGCAAATATCAAAACAGACAAATTAAGTATATTTCCAGTAACTAAATCATGACTGTGAGCAGATGCACATTTTCAGTCTTTTGCACAACAACCAGAGTGTGAGAGAATATGTGGCGTCTGACCTTTGATGTGGCTAGGGGTCGGTGTGATTCCCAGTCTGTGGAAGAGCTCGTCTGTCTCCTGGTCAACCACTAGGAGGCGCACTTCGTCCCCCCCTGTCCTGATGAGGGCCACAACCTCTGAGTGCCTCAGGCCTGCTGTGGCCACACCGTTCACCTGGGACAGGAAAACGGCAAGAAGAGAAGCATCATCAGAGTCAATGAGGTGGAAATGAAGCAGAGACGACTGATGTGCTGAGCAGATAAAGAGCTGGCATTATAGAGGGAATTGATTTGCGTGCGTTCTCTTCCTGTTCCCATACTGTTCCACTAACTGGACACTGCAGGCTGAAATAGAACATCCACTTCAAATGTCCACAGCATGCGTGCCATCACATTTCATGCCAACGTGAAACCAGAGGGGAGGAGACCCACTTCTGTTATTCAAGTTATCTTTGACTCTGTCCCCTCTCTCAGCTCCCCTCACATCCCACCATCTCTAAGCCACCCTGGCTAATCTCTAATCCAATAACACCGCAAGTCACTGCACAGACCTGATTAAAATCGAAAGTGCCAATGCAATATTCTTGCATCATTCTCATACAATACTTCATCCAACCATCAAGGCTCAAAACTCCGATTAAATTTACAGCATATCATTCGTACCTCCACAAGTCTGTCTCCAACTCGCATGCCCGCGCTCTCAGCAGCTGATTCAGCGTCCAGGGCTCGAACAAACTGGCCACCTTTTTGCTTGTCGCTGTGCAGGTTGAAGCCGAAGCCATGTTCTCCCTTCACCAGGTGACACAGACGAGGCAGGAGCACCACAACGGGCTCAGGCGATGGCTCAACCTGCAACTAGAAATGACAAAAAGATATTCATTTTTTATTTGAACAATATGGTAAAAGATAGACAAATACATTAACATACAAGACTGATTTGTAGCAATGATTTGTCCCCATGCTAGCTTGATTTTAGTACTGTTCACACTTGTGTTATGCTTTGTGTTGCTCTTATGTAACACAAGTGGAGCGAATTTATGATAAGGTCACCAGGAGAGAGGGGCTGCCTGGATGAGCCTTTGGTCTCGGTTTAGTTAAGTGGATATAATGAAGCGACTTGACTACAGATCCTCAGGTTAACGTCTAGTGACATGAGTTCACACATTGCATGACTCCTCGACCTGCTCTGACTTCAGCTTGAAAGTTCATGCTTTTTTATGCAGCAGGTCTTGTATAAGTGCCTTTCCTGAAGGTGATTCCTGCATATTGACTGCCTGGTGACACAGCTGCAGCCTCACTTGTAAGCTGATCTGCTAATTGGTCTCTATGTTATTTCTTCTCCAATGCAACTTGCCAAAGTCTGCATGGTGGGCAGCATGGCTAGGTTGGTGGAGCAGTCGCAGGTTGCAGGTTGAATTCCCATCTCTCCACCTATCCCCATGCCGAAGTGTCCTTGGGCAAGACACTGAACCCCAAACTGCTCCCTCTGGCAATGACAGCACCTTGCATGGCTGCAGCCTCCAATGGTGTGTGAATGTGTGTGTGAATGGGTGAATGTGATGAACTATGTAAAGCGCTTTGGGGCTGCTCATGCAGCTGAAAAGTGCTCTACATGTGAAGTCCATTTACCATGGTGAGCCTATCCATCCATCCATCCATCCATCCATCCATCCATCCATCCATCCAGACAAACAGAACAAACCCAGAGAGACAGACAACCATGCAAACTCACATTCACACTTAACAGAAGAGGTTAACAGTGATCATTTAACCTCAAATGCATCTTAATTCTCTGCACAAGAAATCCAACTGGACTCAAACTCGGGTTAATGTCAGCGGGAGGCGAGAGTGCGAACCACTGCACCCTATGTGCCCAGGGACTGTGTGTTTGTATTCATAATGACTTCTGAGAAGCAGAGTTGATGTCTGTCTGTCAGATTCCCATAGTGACAGGTCTCCATGGTGACATATCTCCATGGTAACATAGTAACAGGTTTTAAAAATCTGCTCATGCCACTGGCCTGTTTGCTATATATATCAGCTTGGTTTCAATTTGTTATCGCACGCATTCTGCACAGCAGGCTGACCTCAAATATCTGAGCTGATCTATTGGAACCATTTGTGGTTTTTCCTTATTTCTCGGCCAAGGACATAAGAAAATAATCGTGTATATTTGTTTGTCTGTACATCTGTTAACAAGAATAAGTCAAAACTATTGCCCAGATTTCGTCGAAATTTTCACTACATAGGTATTAGGCCATTGAAGATTCCATACAATTTTAAAGCTGATCCAGAAACTTTTTTTTTCTTTTTTCTGAGTCCAGGTCAACCTTTGGCGGATGTCGGAAATCTCTGATTGCTCTTGTTGGTCATATTTTTACATCTTACAGCACAAACAGTTCTGTTTCTGCTTTAAGACTCATAGATTTACTCATTTATTGCTTCTAGTCCTTTCAAATTACTTTCCTGTCTGTATTTGGAGGAGTTTTATTGGTTAAGAGTGTGGATTTGCAGCGCTGCGGTTATCCTTGTCACCTTACACTGCTTCAGTTCTGGGCTCAGGGATTTACTGTGTGCAGCTTTCAGGGTTTTTTTCTTTTTCAGTTGCTTTATTCCACAATCCAAAGACATGCAAACTGTTTATTTATTGGTCTTATTTGTTTTATTACACCAAATTGGCCACTTGTGTATGTCTTTCTGTGTTTGTATGGCGACCAGTCCAGAGTTCACCCTACATTTTGTCCATGGTCAGTCCGAACCATCTTTAGGCCTTTGTCACAATGAATCTGGATAAAGTGGTACAGAAGACAGATAGATGGAGGGACTCATCCTGTAGACTCAGCTTCCATGCATAAAATGTATTACGCTGGGAAAAATTCCTTGCAAATCTACTTTAGATACATTCTATATGAAAGATGGATTCATTGTTGTTTCCTTCTTTGATTTGGTCACAGTCCAACTTGAAACTTCCAAGTACATTCATCATTTTAGCTGCAACAAAGTGTCTGAGAACTCAGTTCTTTTCCCACTTGCTGTTAATGTGCAAAAATCCATAGATTACTTCTTTTTAATTATGTTCCTGTTGTGTCTTATAAAAGAAATTTAACTGTCATATTGCTACAAATAATTGGCCAATTTATGTAATTGTTACTCTTTATGGAGTAAGTTACCATGTTTGATTATGTGCCTTTTTTTCTTGTTTTTTCAAAGATAACCGTCATAATTTAGTCACATTTACAAAACACGTGACTTTTCTGATAAGGACCTTTTTTTTTGCAGGAAATTGAGGACAGCTGTTTAAAGACATCCAGTGAGAATTCAATGTCATTTTGAGCAAGTTTATGCTTTCCAACAGATTTTCATTATATATGAAACATTTTCAATTGCATTTGGCGATATTGACACAAAAATGTCATGAACATTAAAAAAAGCTATTGACATATTATTCAATCACACCCGTGTTAAGATTGAAGAGTTGACGAAGTTTGTCAGAAAAGTTATAAAAAGAAAAATCTGTCACGGGCTGTTGCAAACTGTGGAAAAAAACCCAAAACAAGGTTGAATAAGATGATGATGTAATGGTATCTGCTGCCATAATAGCCTTATGCAACAATGAAATGTGTCTGTATTTACATATACAAGGTTTTTAATGTCAGTGGCAAGACAACTGACAACAACAGAGGTGATGCAATTGCATACAAGGGTGTGTGTGTGTGTGTGTGTGTGTGTGTGTGTGTGTGTGTGTGTGTGTGTGTGTGTGTGTGTGTGTGTGTGTGTGTGTTTAATGTACAGTACAACTGTTGTGGTCTTACATGACTGAGGAAACACACACACTGAATCCCAATACATTTCAGTTATTGCTATAGGTTAAGAAATAGTGCCAGTGTTCGATAAAGATTATGGGTCGGGGACTCGTGTGTTATGGTTGTTCATGATTGGTCATATTAAAGTAAAGTACTTTACTGTACGCACATAAAGTATGGTCATGTCTTCATCACTGATAAAGCAGTTCAAACCATATGCGGACGGATGGAAATTTAATTTCCAGTTTGTGTGTGTGTGTGTGTCTGTGTGTATGTGTGAGTATTTTCTCCCAACAACGCATGGTGACAGTTGTATTAAAGCAGAAGCGGACCCACCAGTGTCTCTGTGTTAAGTGAAGTCAATGCCATTTAAACAGGCAGATGTGACATTTGATATGGGAGGGGAGGGGGCAGTGGGGAAGAGGCCTGAAGAAGGCAAATAGAGACACACACACACACACACACACACACACAGTTCTGACACAGCACATTTCATTGCAGTCAGAAATGTCCTTTAGGCCACTTTGCTCAAAAGCATAAG
>OMNM01064946.1:11031-21877 GCA_900302745.1 Parablennius parvicornis | reverse complement strand
AACGACTCTTGGAAAAAAAAAAAGGAAAGAAAAGAAAAGACACAAACATAAACCAGAAAGAATCTATATTAACTGGATTAGTGAAAAGGATCTGATATCTTCCCCCCTTTGGATCAGATAGCTACAAAAAGAACATACATGGGAAAAGTGAAGCAAGGAGATGAAAGATGATTTGGCTGCAATCCGCCGTAGTAACTTCACCCTTTCACACCACCTTCTACTTATAGGCTTAGTGTTGTAAACTACGTGGAGTATTTTGTTGCTTTGTGCGGTTTTTGTACTCCTTATTTTTATCAGTTGGCTCTCTCCTATTTTCTTTAAGGAGTGAGGAAAGGCGATTCTTCACTTGCATTTTGCCACAAGGTTGCATCCGTTTCCAGTCTAATCCTGAGAGCTACAAGAAACCTATAGATGGTGATGGAAAGTGGCCAATGCTTGACCTGCAATTTGTTTTGTAATGCTGCTGATAAAATCCAGTTCAAAATCGGCCCCTCATTTCAGCAAGATTTTACCATAACGTCAATTTCAGCGCAAAAAGCATCTCTCGCTCCTTTACCAATTACCTTTTCAGCATTTTTGTTTCTTCTTCTTCTGTCATCTATTTCAAAATAAGCAAAATAAAAGTCTTGGAAGGACATAATGTTTTACCTCCGACATCTGACAAACATCCTTGGATATGTGGATTATGCAGTTTTTATTTACATATTATTAACCAACATTTGTGTGTTTGTTTTTCTCGATGTACTATGTTTTTTTTTTCTTTCAAAAAAGTCCAGAAACATGCAATGGTGGCTCTAAATGACCTGTAGTTGTTTGTGACAGTTTGTCTCTGTGCTTGTCCTATAATGGAATGGTGACCTGTCCTGGTTGTACTCCAAAGTCCGACAAATGGATTGTGCTTTTACACAAAGGTACTCTATATTGCTGTATGGACGGCTATGAACAGTTAAAGAGACTAAATGAATCTGCGCAGCCTGCGAAATATCATACATCCTTGTCTTCTAATGCGTTCCCATAAATCCTAACTGCTGAAAAGCAGAACGACTCTATTTTAACTGTAATGAAATCGCAGCCTGTCATTTTTCAGGAATACCTAACTTACACATAAACTATGATTTCCTTTTATATCATGACTTGTCAATAGCAACAAAAACATTCTGTGTCAGCAGTGTCAGCGTTACATAGGACCTTGCTTTAGGATGAAAAAATTACTTCTGCAGCAATTAAGACTTGATAATACTAAAGAGAGGAGCTACATTATTTAACAAATAACAGGAATACTTTAAGACTTGCACAAAACATTTTTTTAGATAATGAAGATGATTTTTTTTTTGTAAAACTGAGCACTTTTTTAGGAGAAAAAAAGAAACTCACATTGCTATGAAAACTGGGAAGAAGACATAAGAAGAAAATTAAACGACTACATGAAGTACCTGTAAAATCACCTGCATGCCAACACTGGTAATATCCTGTAAGGACAACCTTGACGTGGAGGAGTTAAACATCTTTAAATAAAAATGTTAAAATTGAATGTGAGAAAATATATTTCATTATTACCATTTGCTCAATCTTAAAACTAAAATTTGGAGATAAAGCGCAGATGTTCAAAACGGTCAACGACTCATATCAGTTTGAATGAACTAAATCTAGAGTTCCCATACTAACGGTTTAAGTGTTGCGTGGTCACTAATTGTACGTGGGGGTCTCGTGATTATGTCCTTGTGTGGCGTGTAAAAACATCACATTGGCGATTGCACTGAAACAGCACGAAACTGCATCAGCGCAGAAACCCAGACATCTCCACAAACCCACACACATTAACAGGGCTCACCCAGGGGAGTCTGCAGAGAAAACCATTCTACAAGCCATCCCCATGATAGAAAGACGTGCGAGCGCGCGCACACACTCACACCAACCAGTTGGTGGGAGCTGCATTCAATAGCAGACAGAGAAAACTGGGATCCCTGTGGTATTAAACATTTCAAACACTCCAGGCTGCACTTGATTTTCCCTGGAGGTTAAACCAAGCCTGCAGCAACACACACGCACTGGAACTGAATTCTATGTATTACACTCTAAAAGGGAAATTAGGCAAAGGTCTAGTATTTGAATGTCACACTGTATTACGGTGCATGTGCGTGTCTCATGTGGCAGCGAGTTACAGAAACCATGACAGTGATATCACATTTGTGAGTATTTTGTCACGTTGTTTACTAGTATTATTGAGAGTGTGCGTGAGAAGTTTGTTGGCTGAAAACAAGAGAAGTCAGGCACAAAATCCAACAAATCTACATTGTGTAAAAACAGTGAATGAATACGGGTTTCACTTTTCAAATCGCAGTCATTATTTTTTGTTTTGTATTTTATTGTTACACCTTAAAAAAAAAAGAAGCATCTCCAGTAAAAGGCAACAGGAATGATTGATGTTGAAGTGCACAGTTTCACTTGAGAATTTAAATCTCCATATCTTGAAAACACACTGCTGCAATAATTCAGCAAAACGGAACGCATTGCAATACGTCAGGGGCGAGGATTTAGAGGCACATCAGAATAGTTTGAATGTGAGCATTCGCTCGGTGCTCGGTCCCTCACATGGCGCTACATTAGGCCTCTAATGTGGAGATGCTCCCAAAGGCTTCATTAAAATGAAAATGGTTCGAGAGAGTGTGGATACCCATACAGATGCAAACAGCCAGAGCAGGTAAGAGATGGGAGTGTGTGTGTGTGTGTGTGTGTGTGTGTGTGTTTGTGTGTGTAAGTCTTTCCCTCTGGTGGAGACATCACCCTGATTGCACACTGACCCTTGTTTACTTGTGTCACTGTGGGGACAACAATTGAGACCCCCCACACAGGAAATCAATAAATTCCAAAGTAGAGACATGTTTTTTTTTTTTTTGTTTTTTTTTGGCACCTCAGAGGTGGGCACTGTTGGTAATGCATTGTTGGGTTGAGTCCCCTGCTCCGACACGCCACCTTGTAACGGGTGGCTCATTATCAGGTCTTCAGAGCTTCATGATGACACATTCATTTAAACCGGCAGAGTTGGAGAAGAAAAACATGTTAAAGAGGCAAACCTTTCATCACAGGACCATGATTACCTTTCTAGGTTCGATTCAAGTTAAGGTAGCCAGTTGTTAGGGATAGTTTAGTCATTAGTATGCAGGAAATTATTGTGAGGGAATAAAAAGTGTGAACACCAGCAAGGTATAGAATGTGTGTATGTGTGTGTGTATATGGGGGGTGGGGGTGCTGATAAGCCAAAGCATTAAGCACATTTTGTGTAGCAGCTTCATTTGTAGGGATTAAGGGGACGAGAAGGACATCCTTTAGATCAGTGGTTCCCCATTGCTTTTATCTTCCAGGAATATTGTGCATTTGGATGGAGGAGGACGTGTCTCCACTGTATAGCTTTACTGTAATGTTTTTTCCTGAAAATTAAAGATTAAACAAAAAAGGGGTGTCCTCTTGCTAAAAGGAAGGTTGAGAAAGTGGCTTCTACATCATTTACAGGTCGAGCTTATTGCAGAAAAACTGGATTGATTGGAGATCTGTGTTATTCAAACATGTTCAGACTTTTGGTCATGTTTCTGAAATAGCAGTTAACTAGTCCTTCTTTCAACCTATTTTTGTAAGATAAACTCTGATGTATTACCGAGACATTCAGAATGCAGATCCTGATTAGTTAAGAGACTATGCAACAATCAACTGGGGATGTTACATAATGGTAAACATTACAACGTTTTGACATTAAGACGGTGCCTCATAAAAGGTGTACGAGATATTTCTTCTCAAATGGTAGCATTTTAATCTCGATGTGTGACATGCTGTCTAATAAGATCTAAAGGCTTCTAATGCTTTTAGCACAAATAAAAAAAAGAAAAAATATGACGACAAATGGCAGTTGTAAAACAATGCAAAACGGAAATAATTAAAAGTAAAACCAAGGGAAACATAAACTACACGAAAAAAACACAGCCAAATGCAGAATGGCAGAATATTTTGATTCTTTTTGTAACATTGTCCCAGTGTTTTTGGACTTCCGGTACCAAAATATATGAAGTTATACAGTTATGCTGCAGATAATTATTTTGCATCATCATAGAAGTTACTTTATTAGTATATACTTCTATATACATCAGAGCAATCTGACAGTTATTGTTAAATAACTGTTTTTTCCCTCAAAATATATCTGCAACTATCGAAAAATCCATACTTTATTTAATTGCGACTTTACAAGTTTATATTAGAGGATTTACAAGTGATATTTCACTGCAGCAATTTGTTGGTTAGCTGCCTCTTATGCCTGCTACTCATTGTCCGATATTCGGTCGTCCCAGGCGAAAGATGCTTTGCAGCTACATTGGCGAAACGCGTGAAAAATAAAAATATGTGGGATGTCAACAAAACATTTTGGGAGATTACTCTTTAAACACATAACACAAGGGCTGGGGCTCTGTTGATGATTCGTTTGTTGCTTTTTTGTGAATGGTTGGTGCCTGCTTAAGATGTTTTTATTCTTGCGCAATCACGCCAACTCACGTACATCGTAGGCTGTGATTCAAGCTTACGTTTTGGTCGCACGATCTGCACACAGAAAAACTTCCATGTCGTGGCCAAAGTTTATTAGATTCATGTCGTGCAGTAGCGGACATTTAGTTACAGGCTGTAATGACTGTTTCACAGAATGGCACACGAGACGGTTCTCAGTCCGGGTGAAACAAGCTCTGAGGGGGGACGTTGAATCCACAATCATTGTTTCATCCATCTTTAGTCTGAGAGCTACATACGTGGAGGCTACTTTCACACCTCATTTCTTGTTTCTCCTAGCATGATAGATTCAATCACACAGCTGAGTCGCGCACACGCATTTATCCGTACGCACAAAGGCGCACCGTATATGATCAAGTACGGCTTCACTCTGTAGACGGACGGGGCTGCAGGAAAGCTGAGCAGAGGAAAAAAAAATAGCCTGAAGACAAAAAAAAAAAAACTACGGTCAAATGAAAAACAAAAAGTAGCATTGTTAAAGACATTTTCACGTGCGGCTTCTCAGAAAAGGAATCACTGACAGCACAATGCAATCAACTAAAATGTCAGGGAGAAGTGGCCCGTGAGAGGCGATTGGGCCTATAACTGCTCCAATCAGCAAATGGTGCTATGAGGCTGTCTACATCTGTCAGGAGAAAGAAAGAAAAAAAAAAAAAAAAAAAACAGGCCGCACACGGGAAGAAATTGTGTGCTCTCGTGTGACAGGAACGAGACAGAGGCAAAGTGTTGATCTGTGAGTGTGTGTGAGAGAGGGTGATCTTTAACGGGGTAGTGGAGAAGTTACTTGGCCTTTTCAGCTTCAATCACGGCCATTCAGTACGATGCCGTTATATAAGTGCCGGTGTTCTTCAGATGGAGGGACGGCAGGATATCATCTGGCCTTTACTTAAGATGATGGATAAATATACCTCAGAGATTTTTGGCCTTCATCATCATCATCATCATCCTATTGCTATGATTAGCATTGTGAATACCATTGTCGTGCGAAGAACTGGATTAAAAAAAAATAAAAAAAAAGATGTAACAAGGGTAATTAGGAGGGAAAGATGAAAATTGCCGGAGAGATGAGAAAAATATGATGACTTAGAAAAGAAGAAAGATGAAAGTGAAAATAAGGATAAAAGTGGGGAAAGTAACAATGAAGGAACAACAGAATATCAAGGATGGGGGCAGTGATGGCCTGGAGAGGATTGGGTTCAAATCCTTTTAATGATTAAATCATCAAGGGTATCTGATGTTAAAACTTCCGCCAAGTCAAACAGATCACCGCGGAGGGGAGCAGCCAGTGAAAACATCAAGGAAAGTACAGGAAAACTTTCATTGCATCTCGAAAATAAAAAAATAAAAAAAAAAGTGTGTTTCACATTTTAGGTTGATAAGGATTTTCAGTGAGGAGAAATGTTATGGGGAAGACGAGAAAGACGAAATGGGGCGGGGAGAGGAGGGGAGGAGAGGAAGGGTAAATAGGGGACAGGAGCAACAAAAGACAATAACTTAAAGAGGGCCCGTCTTATCTTTCCTTATGTAGGTTAATTGACTGAGGAATTAAAGCAAAAAAAAAAAAAAAAAAGAAGAAGATATAATTCAATTCAGTGCATTGACGTTAACAATAAAAGGGCCCTTACCATATGAAATGATTCTTTAACATACACACACAGACCTCTGCTAGTGTGTCTTCCTAGTATATTTCTAATTATCAGTTAATTGTTATTCCCTATCATTAGGAGGGTGGTTTTTTAATTGTAATGTAGCCAAGCAGAAAGCCTACCTATACATGTGGGGGACAATTAGCCACCTCCATTAACCCCTGGTTAATTACAACCTCCATTGCTGCTTCCCACAGCACTTTTCTCAATCCTTCTTACCCCTCATCTCTATCCCCAGGCCTTCATCCCCTGTTTTTTATCTTCATTTTTTTTTAAATATCTGCCCTCGTTTCATTTATCTATGATCTCCATCATCCTTGATTGTTTGATTCAAAGTATCTCTTTTTGAACTTCTCGGGATTTTCTTGAAACCAAAAAAGGAAAGAATTGAGTGTTTTTCTAGGTTACCATTCCCCTGTTTCTGCCCTCTATGTCCTCCAGTTCCCCATTAATATCTATGTCCTCTACTTATTTCGAGTGATTTTATAACAGTTTAAGATGGGAATACCACAAGTCAAGTTGAGTCACAGTAATATTCATCTGTCTCCCGTCCTACTTCATCTAATTTAAACTCGCTCGGACTGGAGGTGATTCCAGATGACGACATCCAGAGGCAGCGTACACACGTACATCACAGAGCAAACGCACACAGACAACCACACTCACCTTTTACAACTAGGGGCAATTTACAGCCACCAATTCGCTTCAGATATGACTTTTTTAGACGGTGGGAGAAGACCCACGAACAGATTTGGAAAACAAGCAAACTTTACACAGAAAGGTTTGAATTTCCAGAATTAATCTGTGGATTTTCTCAATGTGAAGCGAGATTGATCACCACCACAAATCTGTGCAGACGTTTACAGTTACGTGGAATAGGACGAATATGTTACTTTCATTAGATACCTTCATATAAAATTTGCTTTCAGTGGTTAGTTCTTAAATTTTATGCAATGTGTTAAATGTAACTTGCACAAAAGGCTCTGTGCACCTGAGTGGTTTACCTTTCATTGAAGTTGACATCGAGATAGCACTCTGCCTCACGTTTCAAGCACAACACTGCTCGATAAGAAGTAAAGCGATGGCTAGAAAAATGGCTTCAGAGCTAAGTGAAAGTGTCAGCAGGCTTTTCTATTCGAAGCGAAGAGAGGTCTCAACATCAAGTCGTTGCTGGACTCAAGGTTTCTAAATGAAGGCCGTGCACATCGTTGGAAAACACTTCACGGATCATCTGTCGTCAAAATGCGAACGCAAAAGTGACCACGCAGTCAGAAGATCGATGCATCAGGCTTTGCACGCCAGGAAACACAAATATAATTCCACAAGTACACTTTTTTTTTCTTTTTTTGTTTAACAAAAGAAAAAACTAAACTTGTATCAGAGAAACTTGAACAAGAAATGCCTCAGAACAACTCAGATATCAAAAAGAATCAACTGATTGTAATCAAATAGGTCGAAGCACCGGGAAAGACAACATGGCTAAATGAGAGGACTGTCATTGAATATCACAAGACCTAATCCATTTTTGTACCAAATTAAGTTTTACTCCATTTCGGAAGAACATTAGCTTTGCCTAAATTACGTCTACGCAAGATGAAACTTATGCTCTCATAACATAAAACCTGGTACTATATAAAGCGTTTTTCAGGGCGATTGGCTCCAGCCCCCACAATCCAAAGTTAGAGAGAATAGAATGGGATATGGATGGATTGATTTATTTTGGTTTGCTCACTATTCCAAACTCTAACATGTAGGTAAATAACATTTTTTTTACCTGCTTTAAATAAAAAAATATATAAGCACTGCCTTCTGTTCGTGGAGTCCAGGCAGAGGAGTTCTGCAGGTGAATTCATATTGATAAATATTGTCATGCTTGGCAGGCTGACTTTTTCAGCCAACTTGGATCGGAAAAATGGACCACGATGTAAAAATCCATCCCTCCTCATCTTCTCTAACACACCGGGCTGGGACTGAGATCTTAAAAACACTGTGCTCAACATGTAGAAAATGACAACTTTGATGTTTTTCCATTACTTAAAGATTTTCATATGTGTCTGAAAAATATAAATAAGCCGAGTGTGAGCTTGTTAGTGAACTGTGATGTGAGCTTGTTAGTGTTGGTATAATTATAAACTAACTTTTTTAATTGAGAAGCGGTGCGCTGTTTTATCATCTGAAAATCTGCAATGGTGATGGCTTTTTCTTTCTTTTTTTTTTTTAAACTAATCATGGCATTGTGGGGCCCTCATACATTATACATCCATAGAATGTGGTCAATGGAAGTCAATTAGACAATGGACTGCTACTCTGCATCCAAATCACCCGTCTGCCATTCAACTCTCCCTTTCTCTACTCTCCACAGTCAATTGTCTTGAAGCCGAAGCTTAACAGTCCATGGTTGGACATTTTAAGAATAAATTCTGTTACTTGACACACTTTGAGGAACAATAAACTAAAAAACACAGTCTTAAATTGGTGGACAGAAAAAAAAAAACAGATTCAAATGATTAAAAAATATGTGTCTCATAGGCATGCAAACACACAAAGGGAGAACGAGGGGTCGAGAGGAAAAAAAAGAGGGGATAACAATGTCCATTGTTCCATTAGGGAAGACAATAATGACTGATAAAATGAGGTTGCTAAAGAGGACACAATGGCCCTTAATTGACTCATTAGGGGAAGAAGAGAATGAACTAATGAGTGGAGAATGAGTTCTGCAGCTAAACTGCTTGGTAAGCAAACCAGAAAGGCATTTGGTTTATTAAATCTCGGCAAAGCAATATTGTTTGTTCACAGATAGGAGTTGTAGAAGAGACTATCGGGAGGAAGGCTGGACCGAGAAAAAGAAAACGTTGGGTGTGCTTAAGTATTTTTGTTTCATTTATTACTGATTTGTTTTTATTTTTTATTACCATTGATGGTACTTTTGAGCAAAAAACTGCATTTGTTTTTGTAGTACTCATCTTGTGGGGACACAACTCTATTTACACAGCTACACAGAAGAGACTCAGGTCCCGGTTGTTCGGGGGGGGTCATTATATTTTACGACTTAACTTCAGAGTATTACGAATGATGAGTCTCTCGGAAGTAGATACAAGTCGGTCATGTCGTATGTGATGGAAACGTGACTGTGCGTGTCTTATGTTCATACCTCCAGGTGTTCCAGGATGTATGGTGGGTTAGTCATACCAAGCCTCAGCATGGCCCCTTCAGGAATCTCCTCCACTAGTCTCCATAATAAGGTGGGTAGATCAGTTCCGATGTCGCGACCGTAGGCCCCGGTGTCCTCGCTGGTCAACCAGATCTCACACACTCCCTCTGGAAGAAGAAAACAGACACAAGACACACACTTCTTTTACAACTCGCCTGGCATTAAGAATCACTGTAAGCGGCTGTGATAGATGTGTGTTGTTGCTCATAACCATTTCAAACTATTAAGCAAAACATGCTTTAAGAAGACAAACACGGCCTCGTGTTTCCTGAGCAGATCCCATGTGGCTCTTCTTTAGTGTGACTATCGCTCGTGTTACTCTTAAGGGAATCTCACGTTTACATTTCATTAATTGGATGAATAATAACCTCACTCACTGTAGGTAATGAATGCAAAACCTATAGGCTCAAACCTGTCGGAAGTATTTAACTCACACCATTGTTTTCGTGGCCATATTAACTGGGTTGCCTTCACAGTTTACTACACGCTTACAGAATATGTATTTTGCATGGTTTACTGGCGCGAATTGAGTTAAAAACACCCATGCAAATTTCTGATCTGATCTTTGTGTCGCCAAAACCAGGAAGAAAAAACAAAACAACAACATAAAATCGTTTGGGAGTTTGGTGTAGTCCAAAGTATGACATCCCTGTGGTAGCAGCACCCTACACTGCCCCACTGTCCTCCCTGCCACATTCATCCATCATGTCTGAGAGCCAGCCTGCTCTGGACGCTCGTTTCAGGACGTCCAATCAACAATCAACTCACCAATCAGTTGCCAGTTGCACCTGATGAAGGTTTAAAATCCCCCGCCCTTCCAAACACTCTTCTTCTCTCTCAGTCGGGAGCAACATCTCCACGCACAACACGAATGTAAAGCCGGACTGATTCCATTTCCTCTCCTCCTTTATGTTGTTTCTACCATAGCCAGAGATAATAGTTTTTTTTTTAAATGTAACCTCCGCAACGATACGTATAACTCAAAATAAATGCATTCTCGTTTTCAAGCTAAAGCTTCAAAGTTGCCATTACACCAGCTTCTGTCCGGTATGATTTCATTACCTTTACGGGTATCTTCCTGTCATTGCCTAATGGCTCCATCGCTCCGGAAGAACCAGAACTCGTCCCGTAAACATGCACTGCAGAAATGTGAAGGTCACATGCAGCAAGAGGGGATGATCTACTGGCTTCATGCTAAATTAGAGCAGCACTCAGAGCAGGAGCTTAATGACCGAACTGTCATTTGGCTGTAGGTCTGGAAATGGTTGAGTGTCTGCTTAAGCTATGTGTTAAGACATATTATGTCACGCGGGCACAGAAAAATGCATTTGCACATTCATAGATGCCATCATACAGAACACACACACACACACACACACACACACACACACACACACACACACACACACACACACACACACACACACACAAATCTCATGTT
>OMNM01064945.1:8729-19237 GCA_900302745.1 Parablennius parvicornis | reverse complement strand
GGAAAAAATACTGCTATGACGGAGTCATTTCTCTCCATTACCAGTGTGTGACACACACACACACACACACACACACTCACACACACACACACACACACACACACACACACACACACACACACACACACACACATTGGCTCCATGGGGAGTTGCCTGCATGGGGGATAAGGCCCTATCTAGGGCACAAAGATGGAGTTCACATCTTCTTTGTCACATATCTAACAGTCACATAAACACACACACACCTGGAAGCTCATATGTCAGAAGAACAGAACGACAGAGTGAATGGAGAGAAGGCTTTAGACATCTCAGAGAAGACAGAAACACCAGGCCAAGGCCAAAGATGTTGCAAGCTTGCTGAAAGGACAGAGGGAGCGGCGGTCTGACAGCCTCTGCATTGGACCTGTATCGTAGGAGCCCCTCAGCCCCTTGTGAAGACTGCTTACCAAGAAGCAGGGCGCGACGCCCAGTAAAGGGTTCTACAAAGTGCCCTACAGTTGTCACCATGAGCTGTAGGCTAGAGGGAACACCTCAGCTCTAGCCTTTATCTCCTCCCGTGTGTGTGTGTGAGTGTGCGAGCGAGTGTGTGTATGAGTGTAATGGCGGTTTGTGTTTGGGCGGCAGCCCCTCTGCTCTTCCTGGGGCTGTGCCTGTGCAGTGTGGGGGGCCAGGCCCAAGGGGAGGTCTTGGAGTTTGGAGGTGTATCCAGCCAATGGGGGCGCTTCCCAGTGTGGAATGCCTGCTGCGAGAGCGTGCTGAGCTTCAGCCTGCGGACTCACAGCCAGGAGGGGTTGTTGCTCTACCTGGATGATGAGGGCTTCTGCGACTTCCTGGAGCTGCTGCTTCTCCACGGCCACCTCCGCCTGCGCTTCTCAATCTTCTGTGCTGAGCCAGCTGAGCTGCAGTCAGGCGTAGCGGTGAGCGATGGGCGGTGGCACGCGGTGCGTGTCAAGCGGGACTGGAGGAACACTTCACTGGAGGTGGATGGGAGGTTGGAAGGATGGGCGGAAGTCAAGAGTAAGAGAAGAGACATGACAGTATTCAGCCACACCTACATGGGCGGGGTGACGCCAGATCTTCACTCCTCGCCGCTTCGCCTCACTGCTCCTTCTGTCCGGGAACACCCCGCCTTCCGTGGCTGGATCACGGCAGTGAGCATCAACGGCTCGCTGGTGACGCTGGACAGCTCGGAGGGCGTCACAGTAACAGCTGGCTGTGGGCCAGACCACCAGTGCCAGAACGGAGGAGTGTGCAGCGTGGTCAACGACCAGGCCGTCTGCGACTGCTCCGACACCGGTTACCAAGGCAATGACTGCAGCGAAGGTAAGGCCCAAAACCATGCTGACCCATCACATATGTTTCATCCCTTACACATGCACACTTATAACCCAATGCAGACATGCATAGCTCCAATTCCAAATACACGGTCCTTCGACAGAGGCATCCACTTTCATTCACACCCTCACAGCAACCTTCAAGTGGTGCGTATGCAACCTTCACAACCAGCGCAGAACGTACATACCAACTATGTTTGGTATTGATTTTCCTATGCCTGCTAGTGACTCCAAGTTTTACTGTGTTTCTACAGAGTCTGAAACTAGTCTGAACCCCCTCCCCACCCCCAAGAAGAGCAGCCAGTGCAGTGAATCTGGAGCTGAGAGATTGAAAAGCTGTTTTGTTGCTGCTGCGTTCAGACTGTGAAGCTCGAGAGCCTGAAAAATAAAAAGAAACCTAATTCATGAAACTCACTCCAAAAAACATAATCCAGTTGACAAGCTTTGAGAGGCTCAGATGTTGTATTTGGCGAAAACACAGTAACCATATAGATAGGTTATGGATGTGGTTGTTGGCTTGTGTTGAGAGACTTTAATTAGAACTGGGCGACGAGGCTGGAAATCAGTGGTTGTTACATGGTTGACACCTGGCTGCCTGTGTTAATGGATTTGCATTGATTCAAGACGGCCTTCAGCGGTACCATACATAGTGTGTTGAAATGATGTGTGAACAGCCTACAGCCTGCCATTAATTCGAACAGTTCACAACCGGCCGAGATGCTGTATGTGTCCGAGTGACTGTGCAAAGAGTTTTTTGTGTCATGGTACATGTTAGGAGAAAGAAACAGTGTCCTGTCAGTAGTGCTCAAAGTGTGACCATACTCAGCTATAAGCATGTTATGGAAAGAAGCAAAAGGAAAGTACAGTTTTAAAGATGGTTGAATATATAAATTCTACAAGAATACCCTTTACAAAATAAGTGGCTATACCTGGGAAGATATGTTTTTCTGATGATAAAAGCATAAGTGATTAAATAGTTGTGCTAAACATTGAGATTCTGCCAATGTACCAGTCCACCGAATTGATGCTTTAAATATAAACTGTGAAACAGAAAAGTGACATTGTATCAAAACGAGTGCAAATGATAGGGTGCTCATTTCCAAGTATTACCCAAATGATTGTAGTCAGTCAAAGTTGGCATCCTTTTGTAAATTACCAAGCAGGACAATAGTTCTCATTAATTTATAGAAACTCATTTTAGTTCAGGTGCCTCAAACAGCCCCGATAATCATTGAAATTACAGCATGATAAGTAATAAATATCAGGAAACCTTGAATGCAAAGAAGGACGAGCTAATTAAAAATATATATATATAGTTAATGTATTTAGATTTAATGCATTTCTAACAAAGCAACCTCAGAATTCATTTTAAGACAGTACTGTTAGAAATCCTCCTTTCCACCTCTGCAGAATACCATCGGCACCTGCTTCTCAGGCCGCACAACATCTGCTCCTTCAGCAAAGCGTGTTTTCACAAACTCACCTTCATGTTGAGGGTATGACGCTCACATGATCTCTCTAGGGAAAAAGGTAGCTTGCTTTTGGTGCTGCATCTTGTTCAGTGGCTCGTGTCACTGTTGCGTTATGCCTGCTAATCGTGCCCAACAGTGCCAATCCCAGTAAATATATTAGCAAAAATTGTGATTTATGTGATTTCTACATTCTGCAAGGTCATACTGCTGGGCCAGATTGGAACCCTTCCAAGCCGTTTTTTAGTCCTGGGGCCGTATTTTTGTCAGAGTTGGAATATTTTCAAAGAATTGAGGGAAATTTTTTCCCCAATTAGACGGAATTATAATGACATAAATGTGAGAGATGTCTTCCACTTTCCAAATAAATTTGATAGCAAAAAAAGAATATACAGAGCGGTGTAATGATGGACATTACAACAACGAAACAGCTGCTTAATGAACTACCTTGTAATGGCCAATACTGCAAATGTGTGTGTCCTCAGATTTGCTTCAGTTCATTCAGGGCAAATCTCTATTCTTAATCAATAGTGCCCTAAATTACTGTATGCATTTTATTTTGTTTTGTTTTGTTTTCCACTGGAGATACCGCTCAGCATCGCCCCAGCGATTGATTTTCTTTTGATGACACTAATGCATCTGCCAAAAAAAAAAAAATGGCTGAGTGGCCTTACAGCACGGCCACCGTTTGTCACCAGCCCGACCTTACACCCCACCCAGCACCACTGTCAACATCACCCATCCTTTTAGCCACCCACCACATCACACCCTAGTATTTACTGGACAGTGGGATGGTCTAGGTTGCCATGGAGACAGGACTAATAGGGAGACCTCATGCCGGGAGTGTTTCTTCATCCTCGTTTATCGTCTTCTCCTCCCTGCCCCTACTCCTCGGCTACCTGCGGCTCCGTCTTAGCTCATGCTTACTTCAGGCATAACGTCACACAAATCTACCATATTTACATGTTTATGATGGTGAGTGTGTGCATGTTTAATGCATAAGGCGCCAAGGTAATAACTAGAGTCTTTGTCAGCGCTTTTAATTTACAAAGCAGGTGGAGAAGGCGCAGTAGCTGGGTGGTATGTTCACTAGTGCTGAAATAATTAGTCCAGCGAGAGAGAAACAATAATTCAGGTAGGGCTGCAGCAACTAGCTGCTGCAGTGGATTAGCCATGAATTAATCAGCAGCTGTTTGGTTAGTTTGCCATTTTTTAAACCATGAATGTTCATCTTTTGCTTGCGTACTTGCGTCTCAGAGATAGATGATAGTGAACTGAATATTTCTGAGTCTTCACTGATGTTTGAAGAAAACAAACCATCTGAAGATCTCACCTTGGGCATTTTTCTGCTATTCAATAGGTTTTTCTGCCTCACATTTAATCTACGTGTGAAGCAAAAGTGTCAAACACTTTCTTGTTTATGCTTGTAAAATGTAAGGATTGGCTGTTTATATGCGATTTACGTTGTTATAAATTTGAACGCTTATACTGTGGGCTGTTATAAACAGCTTAAAGTCCTCACTTTATGCTCTGGTAAATATTTCACTATTTTGGGAGCGTTCAACACATTCAGAACTAAGTGACAGATTGATTGATAATAAAAACAGCTGGTATTTGTAGACCTGGTGCGTCGCGCTGCATGTGGGGAGGCTGTACGTTCAGGAGGTGACAGGTGAAACTATGTTAGGCTCTCAGCAGTAGCTCGGTGCTGCACTGAGAGTTCACAACGATACCAGCCAGCCTGATCCAGTATGCTGTTTTTGCTTGTGGTTAGGGCAGAGTGAGACACACTCATGCACGTATACCTACACAAACACATGTAACACAAACATACAAGCCCACGGAGGAGCACATTCGCGCAGTGTGCAGGCTCCACCAGCTCCATTAGTCACAGCAACCGTGGAGGTTCCTAACAGCGGTGTAGCTCTACAGGCTAAATAGGAGGCGCAGACATTTTACATAAAGGCTCTCAGTAGACACAATACCCAGCCTGCACTGCTACTTGTCGCTCAACAAGAGGCTACTTATATCTTTTAAGGGGATGTTTTATAATCCTATAGATGGACTCACATTTCACTTGTGAGTGAAGCCAGTGTTGTGGAAGACACAAGCTGGAGTCATTTCTTTTTTTGGCAGAGGAGACTGCTGTTAGTAATTGCACCGGCTGCTTGATCGGATGTGAGCAATCATATAGTTGGGTTTAGTAAATCACTATTTTGTAGAATGATATAGCAAAAAAAAAAAAAAAAAATCACTTATCCTCTTGAATAGAAATAACAGTGGATGAAGGTTTTGGTCTCAAGTTTTGCCGTGAGGTCAAAATGTGTTAATTAGTGTCTTTTTTTTTTTCATTCACTCACTCATAGTATAATTACAATAAGTCATGAGCAGTGGTGTTAAAAACAGTGTAGCTGTTCTATGAAAAGGCAGTTCTTCAGATTCACTTAACAAATGTATATAAACCTTGGATGAAAGAATACAACATCTTAAGAGTTTTTCCAATACTTAATTCTTTCACAGATCCCCGTTGTTCATTGTTGGTGAATGACCTTAGAGATAAAAAGAAATATGAGAGAAAAGCCGAGCAATTAGATGCTTCTTTGAAATATTTCTAAACCTGATCTTGTGCATTGTTGCTCTTTCTGGTGTCACAAAATGCTGGTAGAGTGGGAATATCTTCAGCCACAGGCTAAATTAGTATTTATTATTCTTTAATATCACAACCAATGAACAGACATTGCAATTGACATTGCAAGTAATAGTACGTTAAAAGAAATCTCATTTGTGGTGCGCAGACGCACTCAGGAGAAGATCATTTAAAGGTTGTTTTTGTGAGAAATTAAGTCAGTTGCAAAGTGAGCAGGGAATAAAGACCCAGGTCAGAATCCATCTTTGACTGAAGCAAAGATTTTATGTTGATAGTCTTCCAAGGTGATGTAAAATGTGAATTGTGAAACTGCAGATGTCTCCCTGGAAATGGTTGATGTTTTTTTTTTTTTTTTTTTTTTTTTTTTTTTTTTATCTGCAGGCCTCCTATAGCTCAGTGCCGAGGCCTTAGATTGTGACAGTCGCACATAATTAAATTGGTGGGGGAACAAGCATGAAAATCAACATTTGCACAACAAAGAATATTTTATTCTTCAATGTAAAATGTGAATAATGCAAAGAATCAAAACGTGTGAACATTTTGGAAATTTTAAAGAAGATAACCATAGGTCCATAGAATAAGTCCCGCCTATATTCTGCAGATATAATTCCTCAGCGTCTTGGAAAGGAAATTCCCCAAAATTCCTCCTCTCTGCTTCAGCATTTGAAGGCATCAGGATGAGTCAAAGAATTACGAACCAATCAGAGGCCGCCTTTCAAAAGTTACATACCACATGGTATCAATTGACCAATCACGTTGCTTTTTACTGGGCTGAATACAAAACTGGAAATCCGTTGCAGGTTGAAAACTTGTGCCTTTAATCTGCTATATTTCAGCAAAAATAGATGGATTTAGATAAAATTAGATGGTGACAAGTGGTGATGGACATTATATACATATTTTATAGGCTCTGAGCAACACTTCCACTATTTTTTCGGCCGTCTTTTCCGAAAATTGACCGTCCAAATGACGGCTGGACGGCTCGTTGTCTAAAACCATGCCTCACGGTGTAAACAATGCAGCAGGCACACCCCACACTTTGAAGAACCAGCCCCGCAGCGGCCTCATCGGTCACATTTCCCACACATCGGCCTCCTCGGCAACGTACACGTTCCTCATGTTTAAAGTGCTCAGTTTGAAAACCTGCTGAGTTCGGAGACGCCTTCACACCCACGGGCTGTGCCAAGTATAGGTCAGTCAGCCAAAACAATGCTCTCTGATCTCACACGGAGCGAGGCGTCCTCCTTTCCCTTGTGTTCGTCCCAAATGGGTTACTAAATATACAGGAGGTGCAGAGGTTGACAAAATCATTTTTAATTGCAGCCAAGATGAGGAAAGTTTTGTTTTTTTTCTTCTCCCATCAGCTCACATAAGCATATACTACCATCGTTGTGTTGTTGGTACTCCTCTCTGCATTACAACAGATGTTTCAGCATTAGTTTAACTGCGATTAAAATTCATTGAAATTAATAACCTAATAACCTCAACCTCATTTAATTTGAGTTCCGCAGCTTAAGGTTTTGTTTTTTGTTTTTTTTGTTTTTTGTCTCATTATTGAGTGCTTTACTTTTGTGTGTATTTAGCAAAAGTCGGGATTTAATTCTTCCTGTCTGACTGAGAGACAAGATGTTCCAGAGTTAATTAAAATTTCATTGTGAAATGATCTAACCGATTAATCACCAGATGATATTTAGCACAGAATAAGATCAAACCCCTTTTTAAACAAGGAACATTTTTCTGAAGGTGGCAAGTTTGTGACAGACGTTGTTTTGATCTAAATGGGACAAGAAAGATTTGACAGAAGTGGAACATCAAGTCTAAGTGATGCCGATATATCTTTGCGAATGATGCTTGTAGAGGATTGGAAAGTTTTCACTAAAGTTAGAAAAGTTAACACAAGGTACTACATACATAAATATATACGGTGTCTCTCCAGACTTGTATGGAAGTATAACCACCTCCCACAACCATACAACCTGAATGAAAATGCCATGTCGCAAGTTAAAGTCAAAGTTAACAGAAAAGAGATCTTTTCACACCGATGGACAAGAGGACTCACCAGTTAAGTTATTATTTCCTTGCAACTTTTTAAAAAAAATTAAAAAAAAACTTGTTGTGAAACCCCAACTCTCATTATCAGGAATACAATATACAAATAGGGGGAAACATAATCATACGTTCATCCTTTAAGTTCCTCTCCCACACAGTTTCCATCCTGTTGTAGATTTTGAGGGAAAACGCCGAAGCATGAGCAGAACGTGCAAACTCCATGTGGAAGATGCTCTGGTTCGTAAAGGAAGAGGGGTCATGTGACAGCCGTACAATCTTTCAATGTCACATTCTTGGAATAACGTTTTTTTTGAAGCCTTCCATGCCGAGTTAATGCACAGCTACTGGTGAAGAGAGAACATGCAAACAAAGCCAAGTAGATTGAAACTAGGAACCCCCGCTTTGTAAAGTCACTCTGCTGACCATTTGACCAGCTCTGACAAATAAAATATTCATCTTTGTGAAATTGTGAGTTTTGCTTTGACCTGTGCTTCGTTTTTATTCTGACAATTGATTTAAAAAAAAAAAAAAGTAGTCTGAGTGTTTTTCATCAGATTCAGCTGTTCAGAGGGCGCTTACACACACACACAAACACACACACACACACACACACACGCAGAGGAGTTAAATACCTGTAGTCAAAACTGAAATATAAAATATTTTAGATAGAAATGTTGAATGTTTAATTATACATAGATAAATAACAAATAATGAATCAATAATAATTATCAACTCCTATTCCCCTCTCAAGTTAATTTGGTTGCATGCTGAAATGTTTTCAAAATACAGTCACATTCTCAGAAAATTAAAAGATCGAAAAATAAAGCAAAGAATGTAAGAGACAAGTCAATACACAAGTTAATAAACAGAATACATAAACACCTATGTTACACCCTTCTCCTTCCCCAGACCAAGTGAACACTATTTGTTTGCACTGCTGTTTAAACTGCTTCATGGTTGGACACTCAGCTCTCAGTAGGCTGTTCCACAGTTTTATTCCACAAAAAAAAAAGAAGTTTTGTTTGTTTTTGTTTTGTCAACTGAAGTGCTGTACATTTAAAAAAAAAAAAACAAAAAAAAAAATCAAGTCCTACTATTTCAAAACCATCCATCTGCATCGTTGCAGTATTCCTCTGACAATGCCAAATTAGCAGTACTTCAGTTTTTTTAGATTCAGTGAATCCCTTTCTGTCAAACCATTTCTTTAATTTACACTTGTCATTCATCTGAACGAAACATGTATGAGTCACCTGCAAATAAACGTAATTTTAAAATTGCAGAGGTTTTGCGGATGTCATTGATGTAAAAAAAAAAGAAGAAAAAAATGATTTGTGACCTAGTACTGACCCCTGAGGGACACCACAGTAATTAGTCAACAGTTTTTGTGTGTTTAGTGTGAATGAGCGTGTTTGGATTATCTGTCTCTTTGTGTTTACCCTGCTGTTACCAACAGTCAGCTGGGATTGACTCCAGCACCCCACAGCCCTTAATTGTACAAAGCAACATGGAAGATGAATGGATTGATGTTTGTATCACCGTAATGTAAGGTATTCACGCGTTAATGCTCATGCACAGCTCCTCCAGCTCAGCCGCCATAATGGCATTTACGTGAAATCAAACAGACTGCCATTAAATCATGCACATTTAGTTTCCATTAGAAATAATGGCCATGTTGCACAATATGAATTTCAAATGGCAAACAACTTAATGTTTGTCTATTGCCATCATGTCGACACAATAATATTTATTTGGCTAAAAGGCTTACTTGTTTTGAGAGAAAACACCTGCAAAACATCCTCTGGAGGCTTCACGGCTGTACTCTGTGTGGTATGCTTTCAACACATCCCAGCGTGCCAGCAAACAAGATCATAATAACAAGCATTTAACTCAAATTTGCTAATTTGGTTTCAAGCTTTGCTTCTCATAATTACAGCCTCACATACTCACCAAACTCTGAAGAATCGGACTATACATTCAGAACTGCACGTCAGATGGACCTTCGGTAACCCTTTGTCAGAGACGGGCCCTCAACTTTATTCTTCTCCTTCTTCAAGCAGCTATTTCTGTGTCACTTCATGGAATCAATTGAGTGTAACAGTATAAAGGCTCTTGAGATAGATGAGAGGAATTCTCTTGTATGGTAAGTCCTTCTTTGCAATGGTAAGCTTTTCTTTATTCCACCGGGGCCACTCTGAACAGGTAACAGTTTTGATTGACGTGCTTGAATAAAAGATTGTATGAATCATTCCTCACATGTATAACCTGGCCTTCTGACATATTAATCTTTCCCAGTGATATGTTAATCTGTTCAGTATTTCACCTAAAATCTACACAATTTTCCACATCTTTGATGTCTTATACCTAACAAAATATATCTTGTTTTCTTCAAGAAGTGATTGGAAATCTCTGAAGTATTGCCTGTTGCAGGCAATAAAGTGTACAAATTACATTGAGATGATTTAAAGACGGCAGTAGACAATAACAATCTACAGTAGCATCAAACCCCACCGAGGCAGAGGGAGTGGGGTGTAACTATTACCGCTTCCATAAGTGTGAGCTGCTTTTTTGAGTGCAAATTTAATGAGCTGCAAATTTAATGAGCAGCTGTAAATATATATATTCACACTCACCTTGTACAAGAACATAAAGATGCATAAATATATATTTGGAGTCAAATCTTTGAAGTGATCTTTAACCTCAGTGAGTGGTAGATGAATGGTACCAAAATACTTATAAGCTATAGAAACATACATGTGAAAACTGTCTTTTCATATCAACATCTAAACATTTCAAACCACATGTGGCCACAACACTCTCTCTCACACTCTCACACACGCACACACACACACACACACACACACACACACAAAAAACAACCTCACAAACACAGCATCACCACAGAGCCTGCAGATTGATTGATGGCTCACAGATCTGCTGTGCTAAGCTTCAAATATTTATCATGCACTCTTGTGGTCTCTCAACTTCTGCCACATGTTCATCGACCCAATG
>OMNM01064943.1:0-16512 GCA_900302745.1 Parablennius parvicornis | reverse complement strand
GAGGAGGAGTACAGTACCTGCTTACAGTTTCATTTGCAAAAGAAACTACCTTGAAATGTCATGTTTTTGGGGGTTTTTATCTGGAGTACAATACAGTTGTATTAGCAACCACCTCACAATCGGTACCAGGCCACCCTTTAAGGACAGCGGGAATGCAAATTGGCAAACAATATAAGTGTGTACAGACAAGCAGGAAGAGAGAGTCAAACACGAAGATGAGGAAGGAGAACATTCAGTAAATGATTATGAAGAAAAAGATGAGGCGGCTGGGAGGTGAAGCTCATTTCCCACAAGTCCCCAAAGGAGAGGGCAGCACACACTGTGCTCTGCCTTTCATACAAATACAAAGATCAGGGCTGTGCTGATGGGGAAAGATTAGGATTTGCACTCCCGAGTCTTTGGAAGGGCTGAAAGGACAATAGAAAGTGTGTGTTTGCTGAACGTGGCCTCTGATAACCTCCCCTTAACCCTTCATAAGACACACGATAATGTCATTGAATACTGAAAAAGAACGAAGCCTACAATGTGGATGGAAATTGGAAACATGCTCTTTTTTCAAGTTAGCGTGATCCTTACCGTGAAAATAAAACAAGCTGAAAACATGTGAAAACATTGTTAACAAGTTGCCAGATATGGTCAATTACCCAATAAAGAGATACCACTTTGTCCGAGTCCTACACAAATCACTACATTTCATGCATTTTATATCAGGTCATTTCATATAGTGGACAGAATTCTGTTATTTCCAATCCATCCTGGCCTGTTGGAGTCGTTCTTTTCGACTTCCCATCAATATACAGAGACAGTGATTCATTGCAAAGGCGGCCCCCGTTGAGCAAAATCTTTAGGAGTGCGCCGGTATATTTCCCCCGTCTCCGCTAACTCCTCTGCACCGTGGCATATGAGTGGTTATTCCCCTTTTAGTCACCAGCAGCTTTTTTATTGATTTGAATTAATTTCTGCACAACAACAAATGGAAAATATATCAACACTTCCACCACCCACCCCAATCTGGTGGGTTACAGCGAGTGGGTGTTGGAGATCTGTAAAGTAAAGCTATTATTGAGGATATATTTAACAGTTATGACAAATAACAAGGTTCAGTGTTCCAGAACATTTTTTTTTTTTTTTTTTTCAAAGGATGGCACCAGGATGCAGAACATTTGATAATAACTGGAAACAGGGAACGTTGTTTTCTTGGAAAGAACTGGTTGAAAATAATCTGAGAGGTGGATAACGTAGTTTTGGACAAGTTTTCGACACTGTGTTCTGCCAGCAAACGCACACTCATTGTGTAAAAGTTTGGGCAAAGTCTTTGCCAAACAAAAAAAGAGCAGTTTTGTTTGCAAACAGCAGATAAATATGAAAGATAACTCTTGATTGGTTGAAGGGATGGGAGGATATACCCCCTCTGGATTACTTATCCTTACCCTTCTTAATTATCAGTACAAGGGGGATCAAATTGACTCCCCCTAATGGCATTTAAAGCTACTTCACCAGAAAACCACTGCATTGCTTTTACTTGCAATCATTTCATACACACAATCTCTTTGAAAACACTCTGATATATGTGAGTGTGACTTCATTACAAAAACAGCAGTAATTCCTGGTCTGGCATCCTAATTACATCATTAACAGCATATTTTCAGTTTGTATGTAAATGGAGATCGTTTTCAAAATGTTGCCATGTAAAAATTAAACTTTTCTGTTGTGGTAAAGGGGCCTCAATTACCAGCAAATTGTCTTGAAAACAACTCCATAATTTACTAACTTAAACAAAGAAACTTTTTTTCCTGTTTGCATTGACTGTCAGTCATTTCATGCAAATAGAAATACTTATTGTTTTCATGCTTTCCACTGACTTGCATTTAGTTCCTGCAACCTGAATGACTTTAATCATTGTCCTTATGGACGTCACAACTTTTGTCCTAACAATAATTAATGTCCCCATTAGAGCAGTAGAACAAGAACACACAACAAGAACTCTTTAACATAACCTCAACTTTAGTCTAAACTTTGAAAAAAAAAAAAACAATCAAAGTTGACACATTTTTTACCTAAATGCATCTATTAAGTAAAGCGACTCCCTATACGCATGGCGTAACAAGAACAAGGCATTTGTCTCACTCTATATTTCCTCACAGATTGTCGTTTTCCATCTGAGCTGTGAAGCACTTTGGTCAAACCTGGTTGTTTTTAAATGTCCTGTATAAATAAAGTTGACTTGACTTGTTTCATGCAACCAAGACTGCAGTTTTAAAATTGTCTTGAGAATGTTTTACTTGTAGGGTCCTCATTTTGTGGAAATGGCTTCATGAGTGGAGCAAATATATAAGTGGAGCAAAACCAAAATTCATGTATGTACACACACGAAACACTGAGTCGAAGTTAATGTTGTCTTTCTAAGCAGTTTTTATTTAGTTGAGTATTTATTTCTATCATTAAAAACCAACAAGCTTTTGATGATTAAGGCTTTTGATGATTCTATATTAATGTGACAAATATTTGACTAATAGCGTATAATTGGGATCCAGTCATTTCTCACACTGTTTCTTCAGTTTCATAGTGTTTTTGTTTTTGTTTTTTTTTTTTTCATGGGGCTGAAAGAAGCTTTGTCAAATCTCATAAATAACCCTGATGAGGAGCTCTTTCAGATTATCTGTGTGGGCTCGAAAAAATATAGTTTTCCAACGAAAACAGCTCTATAAACCCAGATTATTCAAAATCATAGAGAGTCATACAAAAGACTCCGGAGACTCATTATGGAAACTGTGATAATGAAGTGTTTTTTTTTTCCCATCCTGATACATTGTTAGCAAGTAAAAATATGAATTAAAACATCTCAGCTGGGACTTCATCTTCTTCATATGAGTCACCAAATATTATGCAAGTTCCCTTTCTTTGAGTTACATATATCATGGTGGGTGTTTTTTTTTTTTTTTTTTAAATAATCAGAAGCATCCCCCCCCCTCCCCCGTCAAACATCTTCGTCAAGAACCCGAGCTAGCATGTTTGGCTTGGCTTCAGCTTGCAGTTTTGTGTACAGGCGTCAGCGGGGAAACAGCAGGACTCGCTGGTGATCCCTGCATCTGTGTCTGAGACAAACCCAAACAGGGTTATTTCGTCATGTTTGCACCCAGATTTCAGTTTTCTGGCAACCAGCTGTCACCATGTGGCCAATGAACAGCTCCGGTGCCCGATTTAGAAGTAACACATTTTGTGTTCGCATTCAAACCAGTTGTATTTGCTGTATTTTTTTTTTTCTGGGCACAGGATTTTGTTTTGTGCACATTTTGAACCTGCTGATGAATAAAGACTTTTCAAAGTTAACTTTGTGCTCTAAAAGAAATTTTTGTTCTTAATGTATCTTAAAGAAATGACTGTCTCTCGTATCAACTTGAGCAACTGAAATGATATTGTAGAAATTTTAAGCACGTGCCAATAATGTAATGTATTTTACATGGTGGCCAGGTATGATTGTCAGCGTGAGTCCATGTATCCAACCCAGCACTGTGGCTCCTTCAAATTCACCAAAAACATCCAACTTCTTTTGAATGCATTCAACATTATATCATCACACATTCCATATATATATCGAACAGTCCATCTTTTCATGCAGCATTCTATCCTTCATCCAGCATTCCATCTATCATCCAACGTTTCATATATTCATCAACATTCCAGGTATTAATGCAACATACCAACCTTTAGCCAACATTCCATATATTCATCCATCATTCAATGTATTTATCCAACATTCCATCTTTTCATGCAACATTCCATCCTTCATCCAACAATCCATTCTTCATCCAATAGTACATCCTTCATCTAACATTTTATGTTCATCCAACCTTTCATCTGTTAATCCAACATTGTATCTATTCATACAGCATTGTATGTGTTCATTTAACATCCATCCATCCATCCATCCATCCATCCATCCATCCATCCATCCATCCATCCATCCACCCATCCATGTTTCCAATAATTCATTAACTTTAATGAACTAATTAATATTTCATTCCTTAATAATTCCAACAATTCTTCAACTATTCATCCAGCATCCCTTTGATAATCATCCAACAACGGAACAAACCAGTCTTTGGATTGTGGCAGGATGTTGGAGAAAACACACTTGCAAAGGAAGAATTTTCAAAACTGAAGAGTTTGAAAGAGCCAGAAGTAAACCAATAGCCACTGTACGGTACTTTAAAAATCCTTCAAACTGTGAAAAGACTCAGCGCAGTCTGAAATTATCTAAAGTGCCAGAAACATTCATGGAGACAAGAAGGTTATTCTGCCGGTTCCAACGGTCTGATGACTGAATGAAACGGAAATTGACTCGTTGAGGAAGCAAGTGACGGCAGACAGATACATCACAGAGCCACATCCTAAAAATGGAAACATGAAAGCGGAAGTGAACCAGAGGGCATGAAAGACACCGTTGAGGGAAGTAGGCTGCTGTGTGTCAATCAAAAAGCTGAGAAACAAGGAGCGGAGGAGTCTGGGAGCTGTGATGCAGGGAGGTGTTGCAGCGGGAGATGAAACACAGAGACAAGAATGAAAAAAAGCTTTTCCGTACACACACACACAAACACACACACACAAAAACATAGCTATTAATGTTATATAGCACCACAAGCATCGTGAATTAATCAAGAGGCTGGCTGCTTTCAGACAAACTCACAATGAGAGAGAAGTGTCTATACGGTAAAGAAAACCTGTTTGTGCATCAATTCAGAGTCTTAATCTTCTAAATAGACGCCACTCTTCTGTTAAAAATAACAAACATTGCTTTTGCCATTGCGGAATCCTTCAATCTGTCAGTTTTAATAAAGATCTAGCCATGTTTGGCCCGTTTCTCCAGTACAGTACACGCAGTCGCTTCCGCCCTGTATGGAATAATGACTGTGTCTGTTCTGGGTGTCAATCTGCTGTCGTATTTTCGCCGTCTGAGTTCGGGCGGCGATAAGGTTTCCAAAAGCTTCCCCGAGACGCTCCGCTTGTCTTCGCTCCCAGCGGTAGTCGGCAGATTCTCAGCCTGGTGGCGAAGAGTTATAATTACTCCCAGCTTGTGTTCATGTGGGTGGTGGGAATCAAACCGCAAATACTGATCAGCGCGAGTGGGTTTCCTGTAAACTTTCATTTTCGAGCGACAACTACGACTCTCCGCGGCAGTAGGAGGCTCAAGGATTATTTTTTCTGTCTCTTGATTTCATTTTTCATTTTTTTTTTTTTAAACTGCCGTCTCTCGTTTTGAACACTTTGATGGATTAAAACAGCAAATGGTAAAATCACAAGAGATTGCTTTTTGATTGTGTAACTAGTACTGATTGTTGGATAGTTTTGTGACTCAGCAGATGACAAAAAAATGGAAGGAAATACAAAGATCCATCCTTCAGGATAATCATTTAATCCTTGGAAAAAAACAACACCTTATTTGCCATTTTAACACAATACTACATACGGAAAAGCCTTATGCTGACCAAAACGACACGCTTAATCATTTTCTAAGTGTTGAAAATCAAGAAATTCAACTTACTAAGAGTGATTTTGAAACCTTGAACTTAAATGTTATGGGGGTTTTTCTTGCCACATTTCAAAGGTACTGAAAAGAAAATGTGTTTTACTTGAGCAAGGAGATTAAACATACCAGCTGTTTTAATTGTAAAGAATTTTATGGAAGTAAGATCTAAGAAGTTCATACGCACGTACTGTCTGAAGAGAAAGTGCATATGCCTTTAAATAGAAAGCTCTGAAAAACTCAAATAAACTTATATTCACACTGTCTGCAAAATTAAAAAAAAGAAGGTGCATGTTGTTGATCACAATGAATATTAATGAACAAAACAAATGTCACACATAGCTGTATTCTGTAACAGTACAGTTCGAAGAATTATTTTTAACGCTGCTCCTGGCAATAAAAGACACTCAAACATGACTTCAGGTGCAAAATTTAGACATTCAGTGCATTTTTAGAAAGATGTTTAAGATAGTTTAAGATATGTTTTGGCTAATCTGTACGTAAACACACATTTAGGACCATTTAAAAGTGTATTACTGATGGTTATCTTAAACGGCAACACTGAATAAATGTATTGATATATGTATTGCTATTTTAAAAGTCAAAGAATCCAAAATATTAAAAGGAAATTTTGGGGGGTGATTTACGACATATGAAAACATTGAAAAAATATGATATACAATTGTATACAAATTGACTATATAACAATAACTGCTGGTAATCAGACAAAGAATCAGCTGAAATAATCCATGCAGTAATTGATATGAAGCACAAAAGTCACTTAACTTGCACTTATTATAATTTTGGGCAAAATAAGAAACTTTTATGGGTGAAATTTTCATAAAGGTCATTATCAGTTTGTTGCTGCAATTATTGAATGTTTTTCGCTGTATCACGTGAAGGGAAATATTTTAAAAACTTTACCTGAATTCCGGTGTGACATGAATATGAACTGAGTTTTAACTATGTGCATGAACTCATTGATCATTTGAATGGGATCCAGAAAACTCTCCTATAAAATTGGGAAACTGCACACAGACTTGTGGACTTGATAGAAGGAAAAAAGGTGAATAAACTAAAACAAATCACACTGGTAAAGGGACAAATATACTCCCTTGAGGGTCAACGTCTCCCACACCCAAGCTAAAAGTAGAGACCGTATCACTGAATTCAGACTCGAGCATGAATTTGCTTTTAAATCCCAAAAGCTGAGTACGGATGAGAGTGTCTTCACGCTGAGTGAGCGGGAGCTTTCTGAAGCTCAGCTCAGGTTCCTTCAGTTCTCCTTATTTCTGTTAAAAATTTAGCGAGCGGAGAAGCGACTCGGTCAGCTCCATCAACACCACTTTAGGAGAACACTGTGTTCCTGGCCCGCTTCCCATTGCAGCTTGACAAGTCCAAAGAGTGGACAGGTGGTGTGGGGATGGTGCTGGAACTGTGTTATGAGACGATGCCCAGTGGCCATGTGGCATCGCCCGCTCGTCGTATGGAAGGAGAGGAGTCCGTGTGCCCACAGTGACCACAGCCATGAGTCACTGGCATTGCCACTTCCTGCCAAAGTGGATCAGAATGAGTGGGGCTCTGGGTCAGGGCAAGGCAAGAACATTTGATGACACGTTTTCATGACCGGGGAGTGTAGTACAAGGCTCCCGACCAGCAGCCGGAGCAGAGATCAGACCCATCTATTCAGCGGGAAGTAAAAGAATGAGACAGCTCAGATCGCGAGAGCACGGAAACGGACATATTTTAAGATGCAATCTCTTTCTAGCCAATTTAATTCTGGGGCCAACAGTCAAAATATATCATTTAAACCTAAATGAAAGGCATTAGCGCCAAAAGCTTAAATTAACTCAAATACCAAAAGTTGGCCAGACTGGGGCCGACGTTAAAGACATTTCTTAAAGGTACAGTATGTGAGATTTATGGTAGCATCACATTTGCTCTGAAGAAAAGAGGTGACTCACCGTACCATCTAGTGGTGCAAAGCAAAAATACAAGATTGATCAGGCCGTGGCTAGCTCAATAGCTTGTTCATGTCTTCATAATCATGATTTTTATTTTGTATATGATTTTCCTGCTTGCAATGTCACACCATAGCAGGAAGGTTTAATAGACTTGAAAACATATTTTTGGTGCAGACTTCAAATGTAACTTGCACATTTGACTTCACTGAAGTGTGTATTGAGATATAGGTAAATAGTAAGAGTTTGTCAACATTAACCTGCCTTAGGAAACAATATTTAATATTTAAATAATACCATCTTTGCAGGACCCTGGTATGTTTAATACAACATTTTGTGTTGTTTTGTGCAGAAACACATTTCTTGATGCAGTTTGGTCAAACCACAATCACACCATTCAGGCCCCGTTTACACGACAACGTGTGTTATGTGGAAACGTATCGATTTTTTAAAATTTTTGTTTCAGAAAAGATTCCTGTTTACATGGCAACGTTTTGAAAACAATGTCCGTTTAAACAGAAACAGCAGAAACACTGAAAAAGATGTAGTTAGCGTGCCAGGCCCAAAAAAAGTTGTGTTTTCGCCCGTATTCCCGGAGATGGAGTGGGAGCATTTTCAAAAAGCTCTACCTTGAGAGCCATTTTCAAAGAGTTGCATTTTCAGTGCCACAAAGAACCATTATCATGTAAACTGACACCCAAAATGCAACTAAAAATCTTTCGTTTTCACTAGAAACCATCACGTGAAAGTGGCCTCAGCCTGTCAATCAATCCTGTCAAAGCAACTGTGCGCTGCAATGATTGGCTGATGGTGGGAAAATGGGGGCGGGGCCTGAATCACAGAAGACGACTACAGCCAAAAAGATCATTGTGACTTTTTTTTTTCCACCCTTCCACAGAACAAATCCAGACATCCAAACAAAGAGGTTCTGTATGGAGGAACAGATTTTTAGATTGATCGGTGAAGTTATTTGACAGCAGCGAGTGGAATGAAAGCTGCTCCCTTTTTAGCCTGTTCTAAATTTGTTCCCGTAAACAAAGCGGGTAAAAATAGAAGGTCTCAGCGCAGCCAAGCAAAAGCTTCTGCGAAAGCAAAAAAAGGGTTAGTTGTAATCCCACGGATTAATGGATTTGACAAGGGCATGTGGCTAGTGTAAGTAATAGAGGCGAGGTTTACACGTAGATAAGGTCGCTGAGGCAGGGCGATCTGCACACTTTTTTTTCACCAAACAAAGCGACGTCTGGATTCTCACCACATCTCAGGAAGCAACACGCTGGCTTCTCTCTGAGAGCTGTGCCGAGTCTGAAACGCATGCGAGTCACCTCGAAGTATGCGCAGGCTGCTCGTCTTTGCATCGCACTCACAGAAAGTGAGAAGATTAACTGTGGCAGTAGAAGTTCACAACAAAAGTTGAGCGGATTTTCAGACCCTGAAAGCACAAGGAGTGAAAAATTGACAGATGGGGAAAGGCTGAAATCTTTTTCTTTTTTTTTCCCGCCCCTACATGCGAACACGGAGCAATCGGGACGCGTGCGACTCTCCTTTCCTCTCATTCACGGGACGGAGGCTAGGCGAGGTTTAGCCCCGAGTAAATCTGGCCGAGATTAAAGAGGTCTGTCAACTCGTTCCTCAAATGAAGCGCCGGATAATCATATTAAGCATCATATGGGCCGGCAATATTCACTGTGACAGCATGCTACGCTAGTGACTAGTGCCAAGCAGCCTGTGGCCAAAACAGTACACACATGCACACACACACACACACAGAAGTATCCTGAAGTATCTCATCTATCTGTAAAATGTGTAAAAATACTCTGTAGATGCATTATGAGTCTTGAAAAAAATTCATAAATGCCTTATTTTCACAAAATGTCTGCAAGAAACACAACACCTTTTATTTTTTTAGCTATGGCTTCTTGAGTCACAGTGATTTTGCTCACTTTTACATTTTGTCGGTTACTTTTTTGTTCTTCTTTTAACAGAATGGCTCAAAATGTATGTGGACTAACAGATAACATGTAAAGGAAGACAATATTACATTTTATTAGAGATCCAGATAATATTTGTAGATTGAGGATGTAGAGGAAAACTTTGGATTTTAATTTAAGAATTAAAATTAAAAGAGTGAATTTGTCTTGTATTTAGTATCAATACCCTATATACCCAAATATAAACAACTTTTAAAGGTGACTAAAAACTAAAAACTTAATTGTTGTTGTATAAAAGGTGTTATAGCAACCAATAATGTCATTATGCAATTGCCAATAATGTTAACACTTTATTATTATTATCATCAATAGTAGTAGTAGGAGTAGTAGTACTGGCTGTATTTATCACATTTTCAAAGACTTTGTTAATGCTATTTGAATGACGTAATGACGATTTAACCTGAATGCGTTATTGGCCGTTATTAGTCTGTTCGTGGGGTGAAGGAAGAGAGGACGGACTCACTGTGGCCAGCTCATCAAACTTCCCAAACAGCTCATTGAGCAGTTTAACCAACTCCTGCGCCGTACACTGAGAGGCCAGGCTGGTGAAACCCACGATGTCTGCGAACAGGATGCTGAAACAGAGACAGAAAACAAACTGTTTGACTCCAATTCTGGCATTTGGGCCGTCAGAGTTAAATCCCAAAAAGTCCCTAAAAATTCAAATTTGTGACCGAGTTTACAATTACAAAAAAAATGGCGTCAAGATGCACATCTTGATTTAAACATGAAGTTGGTTACCTTTTGGAAGCCGTGCAACAAAACAACTTTAAAGTACACTTTGCATATGAGTGGAAAACATCTAATAACAAAATATTGATTATTACAATTTTGTTGAATTATTCTGATTCTGGAACAAACGTTTCACGGAAATCCACTGTCCTATTTTGAAATGACATTTAAAAAAGCTGAGTCAAAGTATCTGAACACTCTGTTAATGTGCAAAACTGCTCTGCGAAATGATTGCAAATCAATGAGAGAGGGGGAGTTGTGGAGAGAGCGACGGGGATAAAGAGATAGAGCAGGAAACCTGCCCTGTTTGCTAACTGAGTGGCAGCGCAGTCGAGCACAGCCACTGAAAATAGAAGCAGGATATTCCCACGGGGATCAGGAAGGAGACATGTCCTGTTAGGAAGTGAAGAGGAGCCCTTCCAGGTTATAATGCACCCATCAAGCCGCTGTCACACTCGCCACTTGTATCCCCCTTCGTCGACGTGCTGCATAATACGGGGACTCGGAGTATCTCAGTCGACTCATTCTGGCCCCGAGAAGTCATCAGTGAAAAGTCTTAGCGCTCATTGTTGGGCTCAGACCTCTGAATAAAGAGAGATTTTAAAAGAAATACACCCAGACTGGAGCCAATAGCCAATTGACAAATTTAAATAGTCACAAAAAGTAATTGTGACAGTTCGTTTCTGGAGAGATGATAATGCTAATCACAGCTAATGGGGATACATGCTAATGCTATTGCTAATGTAACGTAGGTCCTCTTTTCCAAGACAAAGTTTTGAAATGGCAATCTTTCATTGCATTCTAGGTATTCATTTGCTCAGAAACACTGAATACTTTTAAAAAACTGCTCCCAAGAAGGAACCTTTCAAAAAAGCTCAGTCTCTGTGTACATTTCTGCACACAACAAGCAAACAGCACTGACTCATGGCCTGCCATCCCAAATACACAGTTTTCTGCATTTTTCCATGTAAATGGACATCATTTTCAAATCATCACTGAGTAAATTCATCAAAACGATGCTGTGAAAACGCGAAACTTTTCGTGTTCTCTCTGTGCACGTGTGTTCTTTCAACACAAAAACAAAAAAAAACAGCGCTCACTAGTGGCCCAACATGAATGCTATTTCCATTTTCTAATGTTTCAGTCACAACGGCATTGTTTTCAAAACATTGCCGCATAAACGCAAAACTTTTCTGAAGCAAAAACACGAAAACTAAACAGGAGTTTAATGAAACAACAACAGAATCCCTTGTCAACAGCTTCAGCTTTTCAAGCCCACTTTACATGAGAATGATCTTTTCATTTATTTGTTTTTTTGGACGGGACAGTGCACATCAATCAACAAGCCATCTCTTACTGTAAATATGACAGATTTAGCCGGAAGGCTAATTTCCATTTGTTGGCCCACTTAAAACCATACAATGTTATAGATGTATAAAAACAATATAAAAACAATATAAAAACAATACAGTAAAACAAAGACAAAGATGATAGAAAAATTCTCCCTTAAAAAAAAAAAAAAAAAACAACCTTAAAGTGCCAATATTAAAGTGCTTACCTATCAGTCTGACATACTGCAGGTAAAATGCCATCATTAAAAAAAAATTTATATTTTAAAGTTGACTTTGGCCCTTCTTAATGTGTAACGTTGTCCGTTAAATCTGTAACATGTGTAATATTTTCCAGAAGGAAAACTGATTTAATACAGTCTTGTTTCACAAATCTCTCAGATTCAATTTCAATTCAACTCAGTTCAACTTTATTTACATAGCACACAAATACAACCCAGTCATATCTAGCTGCTCTTTACAGAGAGAAACCCAACAAATCCAGATGCAGTCCTCACTGAACACATGCCCACATTTGCATGTAAACCTCCGGAAGCCGAGACCCTCCGTATTCACCGAAGCAGAGATGGAACTTTTCTCAGAGTTTCCATGTGTGAAAAGCGATGACTCATCCAGCTCTGACTGTCCTGCACTACGTGTATGTGTGCATCTCCGCTCCTGAATCACACTGCTGCCTTCATGTGGGCTCCGACTTTTCACAACGTGACCCGGAGCCGGATCCGCCACCGTGACGGGAGCCGCTAAATGTCATTTTGCCATCTCGCAGATGTCACCCAAAAACTCACGTTTTCACCAAACAACCATCTGCGGCCCGGCAAATATTTGGAAGGTTAAGCGCCGGTGTCAGTGTAAATACTGGACGTTATTAAATATCTGGGCAGTCTGAAAAGAGCCGAGGGACACAAGTCGGTGGAAAGCTGAGCAAAGAGCAGCGGCAAAACAATGATTTGGAGTGATCAGCCCACACAACACATGCCCGCTTATTCAGTCCCTGAAAGTAACACAACAAGTCCTGTTTCATGTCAGCGCCTCGCTCCAAGACGGAACTATTTCAACTCCTGTCGACTGCTTTAGCACTCATTGTTGTTATCTGCCATACCAGGAATGTTCACACGAGGATGATCTGTAGAAACGGCATTGTTTCTGTGATCGTTGGCTCGTGAGCCTCAGCAAATGCTAAATGAAATATGACACCAAAGGAAAGTTTGTAAACGTGTCAGAGAGTTACAGTAAGTAAATCTGAATTTGGAACAAAAGATGGGAGATGATCTGACACAAAATCAAAGCTGTGGGGGAATGCAACATTTTTGTAGTTGTGTTTCAGAAAAGTTATGCGTTCACGCAGTAACGTTATGAAAACAATGTCTGTTTAAATGGAAATGACAGGAAGACTCAAAGTTATGAACAGTAGTTAGCATGTCGGAGTGTTTTCAAAAAGTTGAATTTTCAGTGGCTCTGAGCACCGTTGTCATGTAAACAGACACTCAAAACCCAGCAAAGGTTTTTTTGCTGGGTTTTGAAACGTCAACCCCGGCTAAAGACAAGTTGGTGATTAATCAGTGACGTGCATGTGAGCATGGAGACAGGAAGTGAAGCATGAGACGTTCTGTACAGAGTCAATATGAAACAGGAAGTCAGACCTACACAGATAAATGTCCCTCAGTAAATATTGCAAAACCAAAGAGGTAGTGCAACATCAAAAGATATCCCATAACATAGTCCACAAATAAAAGTCACAGAGGGCCAGAAGAAACGTTTCTCACCACAATAAGAGCAGCAAGAAACACAATCATAAACAAGGCAGGGGGACGGGGAGACAGTCGGTAGCCATGTGGTGCTTCAGGCATCGTCATGGAAACCATTTGTGGACTGACAGCAGATATCGCACAGACATTACAATTAAACACTGAGCCCGATCAGCACCAACAGGCGTGGAAACATGATAGAGGACGAGTTTTGCAAGTCCTTTTAAATCTCTCCATAATATCAAGAGTCAGGATTTTACCTCGTTTCCCTCAATGAGGCAGAAATAGAAGAACCATTGATGTTTTCGAACAAGGCTGCAGCGCCGAGGTCTAATCAGCCGTGACGCGCTGCCGAAAGCTTTCCCATCGAGTGCACGGTGCCAGAGTCTGCTGACCTGGAGTGACCCGCTCTGTTATTTTGGACTGTGCTTACTCGGTCTCTGCCGCGTGCGCACCATTGTCTCCACGCTCACGTGCGCACACGCACAGAGCATGAGGCTCCATTCAAAGTCCAGGTCATCAAAGATATAGGGTGTTTACGGGTCACCAAAAGAGTCAGACAGCACTCCTTCTCCACAAGATCTTAACAGATTCAGGTCAAAAGACGGCTGAATATCTATGAATATCTATCTATATGTGTCAGCGAATGCTCATAAAAAGGTTTGAAATTAAGAAGCGAATCATTATAAGTTAACTTTTCCACCAAGTACGTCATAAAACCGGAACCCAAGTTTACTCTGTAATTAGAAACCGCATGTGCTGGGAATGGAAAACTAAATCAAACAGACAAATATAAATAACAATGTAAAAGTGTCAAACACCCGAACATCTGGGATCTAATTTAACTGCAAGCTTCGTTTGATTCTCGTATATATCGATGTAATTAACGGCTGAAAGAAAAGCCATGACTGATGATCTGATGCTGTTTGTCTCATCGTTGTTAATCATGTTTGTGAGCAGCATCAGAGCTCATAACGACGCAGCAAATAAAACAAGATGAACTCAAAATTTTAAAAATACATTGTACAATCAATACAAACAGAATACGATATTATAGGAATTTATTCATTTTCATTGAACGCACTGACTTAAAATTTGATTTGATTTATATTGATTCATAACAAACTCAACATACAGTATTTACCACCAGTGTAAATCCAAAGACTTGACACCTGTGGGTCTGAATTTTATTGAATTGTTCTTATTATTGACTGATTTTTTTTTTTTTGGGTCTTTTTTTGTGTTTTTATTGGTTTTTTTTGTTATGTTCTGTATGTGTTCACTTTGTGGTGTTATATTATGAAATCATAAAAAAAAAAATAAATAAATTTTTGCTAATCTCAAGTTTTTTTCATTCTAATTTAAATGTCTCTGTGTCATTCACACTTCCTCTTACTACCTTCAGCTAACATTCAGATTAAATAGCATCTCACTCATTACAGAACATCACCAGGGCTCACAGCGGGGGGTCCAAGGTGTTGCGTTCTTTAAGGAAGAAAGACTGAAGATCCTCAATGAAATGTTCATGGAAGTAAAATCCAGATTGATATTGTGTTTTACTGAATGATAACAACTATATTCTGTGTCTGGATTTTAATCGGGTGCTGCCCATCGTCTCCAACCATAATGAAGGAAAGTGTTGAAATGGAGCCGCGCGCAGTTTCCTTTCTAATTACGACTCCAGCACGTCGTATAAATCACGTCCAGTCCGGACGGATCTCAAAGGGGGGACGCTATCTGAAGGAGGCCCCAACGCAATCAGAGCAGAGCTCCATGGAGGTCTGTCCATATTTAACACACACACACACACACACACACACACACACACACACACACACACACACACACACACGCGTACATATACAAAGTGTTACGCAATAAGAATTTAGTCTCCATTGCATTTAATCCCCTGTAGCGACTTAATCCCGGGGCTAAACAAACTCTCCTCCTCAAGCCTGCCTGCTGCTCCCAGAACACAGACGGAGAGGAGGAGGAAGAAAGGAGGAGGAAAAGCTGGTTGAAGAGGGAGAAATGGAAAATGGGAAAAGAGGTAGAGGAGGAAGAAAAGAAGAGGAGAGAGAGGAGGAGCGGGGGAACAGAGGAAGATGAGGAAAGGATGAAGAAGGGGAAGAGGAGGGAAAGGATGAAGAGGATGATAGGAGGAAAAACAGGAAAAAAAGAAAAGAGGAAGAAGAAGAGGAGAGGACGAAGAGGAGGGAAAGGGGGAAGAGGATGAGAGGAGGAAAGGAGGAACAGAGGAGAGAAGAGGAAGATGAGGAGAGGAAGATGGTGATGAGGAAACACATTGAAAGGTGTTCTACTCAACCCCCTTTTTGTTTTAATCTCCATTTAAATCTTTTGATTAGAGCGACTCACGACACCCTCATGTGGTACGGAGCTGTATTGCAAAGCTAATCTGTGATGGCTTCATTTCCATTTTGGGAAAAATTCTTAAACTCCTTCTTTCAGTTAGTAAATGAAAAATTACATGAGCACATTTTGAAAGCGAGACATTAAGCATGTCTTCTATTTCTGATAATCCGCATTTCTCTCCGAACACATGAAGAGAAAGTTCCGCGTCACGCCTTTGGTGTTAATGCGCGATCTAAAGCTGGTGTGTCGGGGGCTAACCCTGCGACGTTGAGGATGAAGAATTAAATATTTCAGTTTTTCGCAGCCCGGGGTGGTGTTAATGTTTTAGGACACTCTTGGGTGAGATCACACAACACTGTATCGCCCTCGGTGTTCCCTCCAAAGGACATGCTTCGTCAACTTATTCATTTCTTTTTTTAGCTTGCGTCGCAATGCATCGAGCCAGAGTTTATTTCCACGGGGGTGGGGACAGAATGTGATAAGACTGAATGCTACTTCCAGAAACATGGAGTCCATTCACAGCACGTGTTGAGCTCCGGGTCGGGTCCTACCTGACATTGTCATGGCGCTGGATGTAGATTTTGTGAAAGATCCTTTCTGGGGGCTTCAGGAAATCCTCTTTCATCTCCATAGCTACGTTCCTGGGCAACAGACTCATTAGCAAGCGCTCCTGAGAGTGTGTGTGTGTGTGTTTGTGTGTGTGTGTATGTGTGTGTGTGTGTTGAAAAGAGGGAAAGGGAGAAAGAAGAGATAAAAGTAAGTCATTTATACAGTTAAATAGAGCAAAGTTATCAGAGGATGAAGTGTTAGCAGTGATGAGAAATGTGCGAGACCAAAAGG
>OMNM01064929.1:30051-47630 GCA_900302745.1 Parablennius parvicornis | reverse complement strand
ATATATATGCGGAGAAGAGAGAGGGAGATTTATTTAAATTTTCATTCCTGTCATTTAAAAAACGTTTTTGTTGTAATCGAATAAATAGAGACAAAAATTGTGTAGGCTCCAGTAATATTGCATTTTGATCTTTGAACAGAGATTCTGGTGCTTAACTAGCAGAAGGCAACAATGCTACATCCTTTTAATCAGCCTAAGGCCAATGGGAGGAACATGGCCGGTCTATCAGAACGGAAGAGGAAATTGTCCCTCCCAGTATGTTAAATTTAGACAAGCTGATAAAAGTTTTTTATTGCCTGTCCCAAATGCATACATTGTCTCTCTTGCTCTGCACACGTTAATGTCTGTGTTTTTCCTGTGGACAGGTTCCCCTGTTGTTATCCGAATGAATAAATTACATTAGTCTTGACCTTTTGAGCTGCTTTCACTGCACAGATCCGAGGTGAGAATGAGAACACTTTGTTTTCTTTTTGATTCCACAGTATCCGAGTCATGACTGTGGTTATTAATATTCATCAATGTGGTTCACTGGATAAATACATGGTCATGCGTAGTGAGCAACAACAAGGGTCGTATCAAAGTATCGAGATAATAAGTTAAAAGTCACGCTACAGTGGAGGCAATATGTAGATGTGGCTCATGAAGGTTTTACTGAATCTTTGGTTAATAAAGCCACAGGAGTCTTTTAAACGTAACAATTATTTTGAAAAAGTTATACTTTTTTTTTCTTTGTAAAAGAAAAAAATTGATAAAACAGCAAAAAAAAAAAAAAAGAAAAAAAAGAAATGCATCTTCTAATCATAAAGAGTAAGATTTGGGGGTAAGTTTTGCACCATCCTATCCTCTTCTACAGAGCAGCACGGAGTGTGTGTATTACCTTGACTTTGCTCAATCTATCTTTCTGATGGGTGCCCAGGGAAACGAGGGGCTCACAGTAAAGGATGTCAGGCCTTGATGTTAAAATGTTCACATTGATTCTGTGCCATTATTCTCACTGAGCCTTCAAAAGTGTACAAAGAGCCGCCAGCAAATATTTATGGTCTCAGCCCAAAGTTACATAATCAGTGTTTTGTTTCCATATATTTGAATGTTATTCTCAGATAATGCAATGTTGGAATTATTTTCTGTTTGGAAGAATGAGGTGATTTTTAATCAATTTATTGTATGTGTTATTTCCACAGAATACAGCATTTATCAAAACATTTTGGTATCTCGAAAAAGTTAGGGGAAATAAAAACAGCCAGTTTGGTGTTTCTAAACGATCACATTTAAAATGAGATGTGTTACATCTAATAACTATCCTATTTTTACTCAATGGTCATTTATAGATTGATACTGACGGATTTTTTAACTAACTTTTTAACATTTCTGATAAAGTGAAAAACCAATATAAAACAAATTAAATTTAATTAAATGTATCCATACCCAACTAATATGAATGTTTCACGTAATTTATATTCAGGTTCATTTTTATTTTGTTTTTAGTCTGAGTCTCTTTATCATAACCTAGTATGAAGATGTAAAGTTTCTTTTCACATCTTCTAGCATGACTGACATGTTGAAATATGAGCCGATCACAGGGTTTGCAAAGATCGAGCAGTTTATAATAAGCTGGTGATGCCAGGTTCAGATGATGTGCACATGGGCAGTGAATACGTTTTGACTTCCTTAACTTGACTGGTTTATCCTACAGTGCCAGTTACCAAAACTGCCCCACTAAAACTCGCCTGTCACACCCGGATCCAAGCCAGCCAGCAGGGCTTCTTACCTGTTTAAAGGTTTAGAACTGATTGGGATCTTTTTGGCCCTGAGACCTCTGACCATTTGTTTTGATGTTGGGGATGGAGTTGCCAGGCATAAGAAGAGAGGAAGACTTCAGCAGTTATTCATGGCTGAAGTGCAGAAAAATCTTGATATTGTTGTTGTGACAACACAGGAGATGGCAAATCTATAGAGGCAGATCTGTCGTGGTGACTCCTGAGGGGAGCAGCTGAAATATGAAGAAGAAAAAAAGGAAGACTCATATTATAATACAACAACCAAACAGACTTTCCTTTTAACCATTCCTACAAACACTTTTCACTGTGAAGGCTCTGAAAAAAACATTACATCTTCCCTGAAATTATCAGGACAAAAAGAATTGTGTGCATTGTGTTTTGAATCAACATGATTTGAACGATACACAGAAAACCAGGACTTCTGATCATAACATGATAGAATGACAAATGACAGTCTGCCTCTCATAAATCCATTTGCCCCAAAACTTACTGTTAAGGTTGAAGAATGTGTAATCAAAGACAAAATCCACCTGAATAGCAAGTGGATAATGTCTCATTAAAGTAAAACCTCAGGCTCCACTTGATGTCAGACACAGTGTGTGTGTGTGTGTGTGTGGTAGTTCACAGTGGAACTATGTGACCTTGTTCATGTCAAGGGGACTCAGTTAATTTAGGAAATAATGAAGAGTTCCTGCTCAGTTAAACAGGAGTCAATAGAGATAAAAACAACTGAAAAGTTTGCAATTGTAACAAATTCAATAATCTTATAATTCTACCAGAAGAGACTTAGGTTGTTTCGGATGTGGGTCTGTTGTATGGTAGTGAAACACAACTGGAAGACATTTTCAAGTTGTATGATAAATTCAAATGAAGTCATTTATATCAAAACATTGAAAATGAAATTACTCTCACCCATTTAAGCAAATTATTCTCATCAGCTCTATCATTTGCGTTGGAGCGTCAAATTATCATCAACATGATCCGTCAAATGGTTTTTATAACAAAACTATATATAATACATTTTATAATATAACTGTTAATTTGACAAATTTGGATAATTGCCCCGAGGATTACACATCATCTGAATATCAATATTTTTGTTTGCTTTATTTTTAACAAAGAGCCTTGTTGTAGCTGTTAGCAGTGAGATACTTGTAAGAAATTGTCAGATTAATCAATACATTTCTTAATGTTTGTTTCGAATGACAACTGTTTGTAGAACCACCCATGGTAGAACCACCCATGGCAGACAGATCTGAAATGTCTAAATGTTGGAGGTTGAGAGATACAAACTAGATATATGTATTTGGACTCACTTCCACATACAGCACTGGCTCCATGACTGAACTCCTTGATAAGTGATGGCCTCTTTCCTACATTGTGAGAGAAGCAGGGCAAATGTGGCCCACACCGAGTGGAAATACTCACAAGCCACTGGCTCAGGGCCACAATGTTATAGATTGTAGACAAGGAGGTTGCCTCCCTGTGGTTTAAAGTGGCGGGGAGGAAAACTGTTGTGACAGCAGCTCAGCCATCTTAGAGCGAGTGGTTGAGATCCTGGAATGGGCTCCACCACCAACAGACTCAATAGTTGTACTTCAACGATCCTGCAGCCGACGACCTGTAAGGCAGTGATTGTGAGGAATGGTCTGTCAGAACTGAACCCTCGTGGTAAGTTTTTATTGGACTGTCCATAACAAACTCCATGCTTGAACACAAGGATATTTATGTTTGGTACCCGAACCTGTTTGGTCTTTGTACAACAAAAGACTTTATTGACATTTAACTTGAACTGAAACCATATATTCTGAATAGTCAGGAGAAAAGTCAACTGATCAATGGAGGGATGGATGTTTTGATGCTTTTAATTCTAAAAGGAGCATCAATCCTGCAACAGCCTCTCTTTTTTGTGTGACATTAACATCACTCTATGTAAAAAAAAGACTAATGTCAAACTTTTTTTTTTTATTAAGCCAAAGCAGTAACAACTACATTGATTGAAAGATTGTAATGTTCTCATATCTGCTTTCTAATTTTGAAGAACCCGTAGTAGATCACTGACATGATTGCTGAGACTGTCATCGCGAGAAAACACTTGAATGTTAAATGTCAACTGAAAGCTTGATTGATTGTTGATTGAAGTGTGACTCAAGGGTGTCGATGCTGATATTTACATCCAGATGATGTCTCCAGTTTCTTTTCTTGTGCGGCATCAATTGCAGGACAGTTGTAAATGAGTCAAACTTCATAAACAAATGGGATACAAATGAACCTCCATAACTCTGTCCATCTCTGTTCCTCAAATGAACATCAATGAGTTACAGGATTTCCATTTCAATGAAAAATATATGCAAATCTAGCAGGAGCACAAACAATATCTCTCCATGCATGACAACATCTGCACTTGATTGCACCTCACAAGGTCAGTCTGTGCACAGCAATTTTTAAATGAATCTACTGTGGCTGCCAGAATATAAATGAATAAGACATCCACAAAAATTCATTTAGCTTCATATTGCCCTCTAAAACACACTGTTAGATGGATCTGAATTCAGTTCTAGTAATGTCATGGTCATTACATGGTGCACTTCAAGTACACAACATGACTTTGATCATTGTAAATGTCGTGCTCCATGAAATCCACTGCAATCTAGACCTTTCACTTGCTGAAGCTTTGAGTGACTCATTTTACTTTTTCCCTTTCATTTGCCGGCATCATGGAAGAGAAAAGATACTTTGAGCCCCAAACAAGCTGTGATTGTCAATATACAAGGTAAAATCCAGAACTAGATTTGTACGGATAGAGGACTGTTGTCAAAAATTAAATCGTCATAAACATAAACCTCTCGACTTTGGAGGGAACGTGCTGGGAAAGTGAAGCAGCACCGAGGAACTAGGGTTAGAGGTCTGACACATGCTGAGGCATCGCAAATTCCTTTTATTGTCAAAGAGAAGCCAAGAGAGCATTAATAAAAACAATGACTAGTCTTGATGGGAGGTAAAGTAGATATTTTAAAACACCGGAAACATGTACAAAATGTTTTTGTGTTTATGAGAACATTATCAGGGTAATAGGTGAATTTCAAATTTTTTGATACCATAAAGCTCGATCTGACCATGGAGACCATCTGTGAACTCAGTTCAGTTCAGGAGCCATATACAGCCTGGTTTAATCTTCATGGGCCAGGCTACGACATACAGACAATTCCAACAAATCTACTTGGTTTTCATCCTAAAAAAAAAAAAAAAAAAAGGTACTGTACTTTTTATGAATTCAAAACTTTTCTTTTGGATAAAAAAGAAAAAAAAACTGCAATCATCAATCCAGTCTGCCACAGTCTTTTTACATTAATCCTTTTTGAGAAAAACCCAAACGTACGCTCACAAGATGGTTTTGATTCTAATAGTACTTCGTGTACTTCGTACTTTTTGCTGATGGGTCACTGCCCCCCTCCAGTTCAATCATATTGACTGTTTAGTTCTGATTCTAGTTGTTGTGTTCCAATAATTTTTTCCCAAAGTATAGGAACTGGAGAATACAGCTGCTTTCATCAAAAAATTGCTATTAAGATCTTAATTTTCATACTTTCCAGGATCATCCTGTGGTTTGAGCCATTCTCCAGGCCTATTTTATTCCATTCTATGAGCCACACTTTGAACAGCCGTCATGTAGGATCAAATGTGACCTGAAGATTTATTTCAGGTCAATCACAGACTAGAGCAGCTTTCTTGTCGTGAAAATAGAATCGTCATTTCTTTGCATTCGTATTCAAGCCCAAAAATGTGTTGCAAAAAACAACATGATGTTGCAGCATACTGATTAGACTTTAAGCAGATTCAAGGATGTTGAAAATGCTTGTGTTAGATGCATAGGATTGTATTTGCAGCAAGATAACACAAGTTTATATTCAGTTCACTTAGAAATCTAAAGCTATTTCTTTGTTTTATGCCTTCTATGAGCAATGTATTATTCTATCAACTCAATCACTTTTTATGCTTGCTGCCTTTATTCATGCCTAATGTCACTTTATCCGTTCAATTATCCCATATTTACATCAGTTAGTCATAGATCAATGACGTCTAATCTCTCAATTCCCCACTGGTAACATCTGTAAATGTTTTATACTCCCACTGATCTCTTTTCATTGAAATGATTGCGATACAAGTGGCAATTTGCAATGGTAATGTGAACAGAATGTCTTTGAACGTTAGAAAGGTGCACTGCAAAGTCAAGGGTGACATTTCAATTCCTTCTTAACATAAAAACTGGAGCTCAGCAAGAAATCTCGGCAACATTTGCTTGGTAACTTTGAATTATTCAACCCATTTCAATGAAGAACATAAGAATTGCTTCAAAAAGTTTGTTTCTTTTTTTGTCATAAGTACACAGGAGACTCAATAAGTTGTTTAGAGAATTTATTAACTTTTTCAAATGTTTAAACATCCCGGTGATGAACTGACACCCTGTCCTGACCGAACGTTGCCTTGGAAGAACAATTAGCATCAAACGTAAGTGTTTGGATTGTGACTGGAAACCAGAGTAAATGGAGAAAACCTACAAATGCAAACATGCAAACTCCACACAGAAAGGACCAGCCCAGAATCAAGCTGCAAATATTCTTTCTGTGAGATCAGAGCGCTGACCACTACTCAACTGTAAGGCCCATTGCTGAATAGTTCATTCACAAAAATACTTTTGAATTGTATTTCAAGCAATGTTCCTATCAATTAGAAAAAGCATCTTCAAACTCAATGTAATGATTAACTAAGCACGCATCCACCTGACTTCCTCTTTCGTTTGGATTTCTTTGCCAATCGATAATAACAAAATTCTCTTTATTTAGCAGGAAAATACACATGAAATAGTAAAAGTTCTAAAGCATGATTTCTAACAGCTCTGCATTATACACATATAATTAAAAAAAAAAGACTTTTGTCCAGCCCGCTGGTTGAGTAGGTCCAATCACTGTGAGAAGATAAAATGTATCCCTTCTGTGATAAAAAAAAAAAAAAAAATTCAGAAATAGAGAGGAAGCACTGACCAGAGAGAAGCAGATTTCATCCCATCTCCTGCAGCCCTTCACAATCTGTAAGTATATGTATAAACTCAGGCAATTCCAAACCGTTGAAGGTCACGAGATAAACTGTACTATACTCGCATTCCCTACCAAAACACATACAACGAAACTCAGATTTGTTAAATCAAAAGTGAGAAACAGGTAAAGTCTTAATATAATTACTCCTCATTCCAGATGTGCTTCACACACCTTTCGTCATTCTCTTCTAAAACTACAATGCAGTTATCCAGATAAACACTGAATTGAGAGATAATTTGACACAATTGCCAAAGAAGACATATCACAACTGTTTCTGCAGACTGTGTGAAAAATCGATGAAGCACACCATTAAACAAGAATAAAATTGTGATAAATCGACAACTCTGGGTAATTTATCTAAGCAAGTAATGCTTATTTAGTTTAGTCATATGACCAGAGGCAGACATTTCTCCCAGGATTAACAAGAGTCTCCAGCTTCTTGAAAGATTTATGCCTCACTGACTGTTCACTTCAAAGCTCATCAGACATGTCATGTTTCATATACCATGATCCTCGTAATGATGAAGGTTTTTTTTTTTTTTTTTCTAAATCCCAAATGAAAATGTAATCAGAATTGCATCTATGAGGACATAATACCTTTAATTTGATTTTTCTTCATATATTATTAACTTTTTCACTTACAGACTCACCTGATCCACTTATCGCTTCCCTGGCATTCTCTCCATCTTCTGACCAGCTTCCCTGTAATCCCACTTAATGCACTGCTGCTCTCGTGCTTCTCTTCTTTAATATGCAATGCTGCTTTGTATGTGTGCCAGAGCGCCAACAACAAGCAAGGTCACACTGTGGCACCGGATGCATTTTGCTCAGGGTGTAATCATTGATAGACGAATGAAAAAAAGACATAAAAACTGAATATTGTGCAGTATTTCTATTGTTTAATGGGACATTCTTCCTCAGGAGTGGGGTGGAAGTGGGCTAGCCAACATTTTGATATTTATTTCCTTGGATGATTTCCAGTGTAAATCTGCAGACCTCAATGAGAGAGTTGTGCAATAAAGTTCTGGCTTCGTGTTCTGAAGACTTTAGAGGAATCTCTAATGTTGGCTTGGTTTGTGCTTTGAATATAAACATGTTTCTTCAGCATCTGCAAAAAATAGAATGGGATTTCATGAGAAAAATAATGAATAACAACAAAATTAAGTTGACAGTGTACCCGATTCAATGGCAGTCTACTTTGAGTATTAAATAATGAGGTAGTCATATGACCATCGACACTTAAGAACTTGAAGATGTTTTAAGGAAGGAATCGTGTTATTCTTTGTCAGGCTTTTTTTTCTCAGACATTTTTGAAAACTAAGTTGCTTACTGAGAACAATTCTGTAGAATTAATTACCAGATTCAAAGGAGAGTGAATGCACTCTTTTGGGATTCACATGTTTTTGATCAGAGTAAAAGCCAAAAAAGACTTATTTTGGGCAGTTACCCTTGAGGAATGAGGACTTAGTCAGAATTAATGACTAATGTAAATGTTTTTGGGAGTCAGACAATTTAGTGAACATTTATTCACATCAGATTGTTTATATTTTTCATAATCTGATTAATTAGAGATTTATACATTCTTCACAATAAGCCTAAGTGGGCATAAAAGAACATATGTGAATGTAAATTAACATGTCATCCACTGCAGACATTTAAACACTGGGTATCAGTTGTAGGAATGACACAAGACCAAACACAACGTGTTGCAGTTCCCGGGAAGTAATTCTACAAGCAGAGGTTGAGCTCCTCAAGGGTACACTGTTAGGTTTTGTACAAAATTTAAGATGGAACAAAAAAATCATGTCAAAGGTTTTATTATGACAGATCTGGGAGGTTGGTTCTGTATTTTATGGGAACAGTATTAAATTAAAATAGGGTTTCTCAACCCTGGCCTCAGATGACTCATGACCTTTTAAAAAAACCTGTGCAGAGCTTTATGATGAGTTTTTCCTATCATGTATGTTGTAGCTGGTGACCAGTCGAGGCGTTTCTTGCCTCCTGCACAACGTGACCTGTGACAGGCTGCAGCCTACATGACATTAATTTGGAGAAAGTAGAATGGATGGATGAATAAATGGATGGAAAACTGACAGACAGATCAGTGCATGAATGGATGTTAAAGTGATGTAATATTACATAAAAGTAGTTTATTATAATATTAGAACAGTAAATTGGTGTATATTGGTTATTTTGGCATATCGCAATGACTTTCAAAGTATTTTGTCCTTTCCCTCAAACTTCTATAGAAGTTTTATCAATACCAATTACATCAGTGTAAAAAACAAAACCGCTACATAAGAAGTTGACTAATGAGAATATACATCAGTAACCTGAACCTCACTGAACTGGGAAAAAGAAATTGAACAGCATCAGAAACAACACATTTCTCTGGTGTTTCCCATTACCATTATACCAAAAAAACCAAGCACATTAGAAACAGGACAGTTTGTGTTCCTTTAGCTGACGTCTGTTGCACAGAAAGGACGGAGTAGTTTATGTCTCAGGTGGTTTGGACCCTGTTGAAGTTCCCGTCTTAATGTGTTCCACCTCTATGCCTCATTCTCCGGACGAGTATTCGAGTCTCTCCCTCCGTTGTTGCTGATGTTCCTGTTCTTGTTTGTTGATGCCAATTATTTTCATCCTCGTCTTGCACATTAGTTTGTTCGTGGCTCTTCTGGTTTTGATTTAGAAAATAAATTACTGGGATGAACGAGGGTCTATTTTGTGAGAGGCCTGACAAACACAAGGTGTCTCTTAACACAGATCCACATCATACTGCAATTTGCAAATACATATTTTCTACCAGACTGGATTTTTTTTCCATTTATTATTATTTTCTTTTTAGCACTGTCATTGTGTTGATTTGTTCATATATTTTTGAATGTTTCATTCTGGAATATTTTCATTCCCTTGAAAAAAAAAGGCGAGTTGATTTCAAATTACTACTGAGAGAAATTATTTGCGAAGGTCTGCCTGAGAGTTCGATATTGCTTTTAGACTGTATGAGTGGCAGGAAAAATAATATTTGTTATATTGGTTATTCCACATTTTGCACGTTTCAACTTCGGCACATTGTTTCTCACTATGCAGGTCAGCAAATGAAGTGCTTATAATATGAGGCTCATCCCAGCTGTAAAGCGAACAATTCGCTCCATTTAGGGCTGGAGAGGGTTGATGAGGAGCTGCACGTTCTCCCCCTAAATTATCATGCTTCAACAGCCACCAGGCAGACTCAGCACAATGGAGCTCACTGCAGCAGGCCTATTTCTTGCAAAAGACATGGGCAATGAATTGCTTTCTTTCAGAGTATAGCTCTTGTTTGACCGTAATACCAGACTGATAATAAAGGCACTTCACTTCAGTTTAGCTCAGTTTTATTTTTTCCAGGGTAAGAGTGCACACCATTGCACAGGTGCATAGAAAAATCAATACGGGAGATGAAAGAGAAGGATGGATGCATTAAAGGGATTTTTAAAGTATGACATCAACTCAACCATTATCACACTAAAAGCAGTCTGCTCTTAATAAATTATGAAACTTGAATTTATGGCACTAAATCCTTTAATTGAGGTCTTATTCATAAACCTTCAGCAACACTCCTGGGCTTAATAGAGTATAATGTACGTATATACTTAAAACACCCTCAAATATATATAAACACTGATAAGAAAGTGCTCCTTAATTATTATTTGCTGCAAACATATGATTCTTGAGAAGCCTAGTCCCTGGTGTTTGGTCTATTTGGATCTCTTCGGTTTGTGCTGCAATCATGTCACACCAGTTTGTTTGAGGTGGACTGAAACCTGCTTTTCAAATGGACTGTGCCTGCTGGTATTGTGCGTACCTGGAGTTTGATGGCAGTAATCATGTATTCTTCAAAAGGAATTCGCTAACAGCAATCACAACAGGCTTCACGTAGGCACACTTTTTGGAGGCCTAATGAGTCCTGGGTGAAGATCAGATTTTAGTTTGGACCTTTGATGTAGAGGCAGTGGCCACAGCTTGGACTGAGATGGTGAGTTACAGTGAAGAAGAGCTCTTACGTAGGTGTTGGTGTCACTATGGGATTTTTTCAGCATCAAAGTAAAAGGTATAACATATAGTACTCTGATTCAGCTCCTTTCTGGTTTTATCTTACTGCTGCCACCTCTAATGTGAGCTGTCATGCTGCCTATTTGTGTCCGCTGGCCTGGTGGTGTGCACACAGACTGAAGCTGACAGCCTGGAGCTAAAGCGGGCCTTTGTGAAAAACAGTTCTCATCTCAATATGTTTTAATTTCAACTACTTTCAGATTCTGCTCAACACTCCTTGAATTACTCGAGACACCCTGTTACTGTTGTTGAATTTGTTCCTACATAATAACCAGTACATCTCAAAAGGCTGGCAGCATTCGGCAAACTAGACTAAACCAGGCTGTACTCTGCTAATAAGAAAGCTTGTACATCGTCAAATGCTCACAAGAAAAGTCGGACACATAAAAGCATTCACTGTATTTATTCTTTGAGATATCTCAAAATGTTTAGATATCAATTAAGTATATAAACCTGATCATTTCCAGATGATCTCAATTTTTAGAAGCCTGAATGAATAATGACTGAATTCAGATCTAATGTTTAGAGTGGAGATGTATTGTAGAACCAAAATAAACACAACCGCATTGTTATTCTGCTATGCAATAAAGACACTCTAAGCTGTGAATGAAACTTTTGTGATGAGGAAAAAAAAACCATGATGAAAACTGATGAAGTCACTGATACAAACCCCACCAAATAAGCTGACAAAAGGAGCATGAGCTCAGAAGTTTTATGAGGAAAGACTTGGACAAGATCTTCAGCAGTTATTCAGTTCTATTTTTAAGTGTGGCACAAGTCTAGTACCAATAAAAAGCCACAAATCAAACAGAACTGTAATGCTCAACAGGACTTGGAATGATTTCATCTCAGATCTGCTTCCCTCCGAAACAATTGCTGTATTTCTCTTTAAGTACATGAAAGACCCCAAAATGCAGTCAGCAACAATCATATCACCCTGCTATAATTTATCTAAGAGGCTTTACTCTCAAACTCTTGTGGAGACATTGCATCAGTATTTCATTCAAGGTACAACCTTGACAACGTGTGAATCGTCATGAATTAGCTGCTTTTGTTAGCCAACAAAACAACTACAGTATATTTAATTTTTAGATGATCATATTTTATTATTGAGCAAATTAGGTTGTTTCAGATGTGAGAACACAAAATGTTCTCATTGTTTGACAGCTGATCAGAGAAACTAATACACTCATGAAAATGATATCACACCTTGCTTTGTCTCCAAATGAGGATATTAAGGTCACAATTCAAAGTTAACACCAAGCATCCCTCTGTAAAACCTCCAAATTGTTTATGCTGGCAATCATGACTTTATGCTTCAACTAATACATTAAATTAGCAATAAACCAAAACTTTAGACCATATAGGGAATACACACTTCAGAATAGAACCTATTAGTTGCATAATTGAATCCACTTTATGTAACTGATACAACATTATTATATGGAGTTATGGGAGTTACAATCAGCTGAAAGCAAATTGACCTTGACCTATTGTTAGGAGCCTATCAGCATTCAACATGCATCACTTGGAACTCACCCCCAGACAAGCTGAGACTCAATAAAAAAAATATGATCAGTTGAAGGAAGACCAGTGAACAACCAGATATCTCTCTTTCCATCACTAGAACCTGAGGCTGTGTGGCCCAGTGCCACTAATCAAAGATATGGTGACCATCTTCCCAAAATTATGACAGGGAAAGTGCACTAGTACAAATTAGATGAGCAATTACTTTGTAGTTGGCACGGAGGACACAATTGGAAAGCAGATAGTTTTTTGAATTGAACAAGACCTGCAAGGCTTTTTTCTGAGACAAAGAAATGAAGATTGGTTAATATTGGGAATATGTTGTGTAATCAAGAGATGCAAGGATTAATTACCTTTGGCTTGGATGATGATGCTGGAGCCAAGTCCAGCATATCAAAGGACATTAAATGAATAGGTATGACAGTAGAGAGGGAGTCACAGGATGGCTTATGTATAAATGCGTTGAAGATAAACCATAACTCTAGCTGACAAGACAACTCCCAGCCTGCGTAAACTTGGCTGAAATGTTATATTCCAGTATGATTAGAACACCAAAACACACAAACTTCTCTTAAAAAGATACAAATTTTAAAAAGCAAGGCTTGGCCAAGTGAGTCTTACTTGAAATCAGTGTAGAGCTCAGGAGAGTCTTAAAAGAGAAGCAGAGTCCACCAACTCCTCAGGAAAAAGAGTTGCTGGAAAAGAGTCTTGGCAGATGTTTGTGTGACACACATGCCAAGGTAGGACCGAGGCTGCCATCACTTACAAAAACTAAACATATAAAGTATATAAATATGAAAATATTCAGCAGTAAAGTGCTATCAAGTAAAATGCCCTGTATTTAATGTATGCATTCTGCTTGCAAACTATATGTATACCATGCTCTTTTTTTGTTGTTGTTAAAAATCATATCATGAATTTCCTCAAAGGTATGTCATTGCACTCTATTTGTTCAATTTGACTGTCTACAGGACATCAAATCCCGGGTCTCCCTAAAAAGAAAGAAAAAAAGACCTTGAACAAAGTGGTCCGCTCAGCCAGCAGGACCATTGGCTGTACTTTGCCGCTCCTGGAGGCCACACATAAAGTCAGCCTCTTGAATCAAGCTCTAAAAATTGTGAATGACGCTTCCGGCCACCCTGCTGGGGCCATTTTTGAAATGTTTCCTTTCAAAGAAAAGATATCAGTCCATCAAATGTTCCATTGCTTGCCATTCGAACAGTTTCTTTCCACAAGCTGTGATGATTTTAAACAATGCATTTCAATTTTGTATGGACTTTTTATTGAATAGTATTTTACCCAATGAAGTTTTATGTGGCATTGATTGATTGTTTCTTTTTTAAATAAGGCACTTAAAATTTTGCATTGCCTTTTTATTGTATAGAATTTTAACTTTCAGTATTTTATGTGGTATTGATTGATTGTTTTTATCGTGAAATGTCTTTTTAAATGTTGACTGCGCAATTCTGAGCTCCTTGCACTTTTTTCCAATGTGGCTTTCATACCACAAATGGCAAAAAAACTTGAACTTGACCTGACTTGAACTTGAAAAAACAGAAGTTCTTATAGGCTCCCAGTCCACCCTCAGTTCATAGTTTTACTACAAACATTGACAGCTTCTCTGTTTCCCACACCACTTAAGAGTCTGAGTGTCTCATTTTAAACCCACATCAATAATGTCACTTGGTCGGCATACTTCCACTTTCACAACATCAATGGCTTTCGCCCCTCCCCCTCACAAAGCATCACCACCACATCAGTCCAAGCCCTGGTCACCTTCCATTTGGACTAATGTAATTCCCTTTTCACTGGTCTCCCCCTCAAATCCATCAGCACCTGAACACCTCCATCTACCTAATGCAAATCCCTGAATGTTTCTAATCATGTTACTGTATTTACATGTTTTTTCGGACTGTCTGTTAACATGTTTGAAAATAACTCCCTTGAAAATAACTCCCTTGACAGGTCACCTGTCCATCACAAGGTAGGGGGCTGGGAGACAAACAATCACACACAATTTGCATTGACATCCACAAGCAAGTTACAGTCACCAATGGTGTTTTGTACGTTTTCCTCCTCTCGTCACCTCTTGTCCTCCCTTTTACATCAAAGCTTATGATTTCATTGCACTTGTGACAATGACAATAAAGACATTTCATTTCTTTCTTTTCATAAACCAAAGTACCTGCACCTGAAACATATGTGAGCTCCACACAGAGATACTCCCCAAGCCCCTGGATTCAGAGATATTCCTGCTTTGAGGTGACACTGCTAACTACCACACCATCATTCTGCCTCAGATGAAAGTACTTGCAGAAAAAGAAATGATTGATGGGGAGATGAATCCTTTTCAGGAGAATGACCTTTGCTGTGGTCAAAGTGAGGAAAGAAGGCTTTGACTCCAATTTTATAGTAACAAATTGCCTTAAGCTGAACATTTAGGTCTCTGGTTGAGAGGCTATTGTGAATAGGCCTAAATGCAGTTTGTTGACTTTCTAAGACAATACAGATGCATGTGCTTATGTGTGAATGTTGAATTTGGAGGTTTTCTATATGCGTCCAAACACACGCTTTACACAACTTGTCAATGTCCCACATTTACATCTATATTGTTTGTGTCCTGTGTTACAGAATCTGATTTCCCCTGATATCAAGCTGATGTTGGCCGCTGGTGGTTATTGTCTCTCAAACAAAAAGCACACAACCATCTACCTTCATCAATTTCTTATCTTCGCAGGTCACTGCAGAGTGGCTAAGCTTCACAAGATTTCCGTTCCACCACTTTTCACTGCAGCTTCTTAATTACATATTTGGATTTTCTATTGAAAAAAATCATTGCTGGTCAACTGTCAGTCTTTCATTCGGATTTTTTTTTTCTGGAAAATGACTGTGATACAAACCAGGCTGCCAATTTATGCTTTGACCTAAAATGTATCAAACAGTTCATTTCAAACATAAAGCTGAAGAGTATCCATCTTTGAATATGGATTTTTGTCATTTGTATCTGCTGCTTTTGAGTTTTTGAATCAAAGCCTGCAATTTTTGCTTTGTGCCATCAGTCATAATAAAGGCTCTTCACATATCTCTTGTACTGTAGGCTCATGATTAAGTATTGAGCTGCATCCTGCTGGAGAGGGAGCAGACTTTCCTCTGCCAGTGTGGACAGTGTGTCATCTGGCTGTGAACAGATATCTAGCTTTAGTACATCACTGAGCTGTCTGTGAGGGCTGAGGAGGGGCCGGGGTTTTGTCTGCTTGAAGAAAAGAAAAAAAAAGCCCACAGGTAATATCCAATTTCAACGCCTTCCTTACTGTATGATTAAATGATTAGCTCATTATAAACCAGTCCTGCTTCTACTACAGCAGTAGGCTAATGAACATCCCTTTAATAAATCAGCAAATCAACCTCTCTTTGAAGTTTTGTGTCTTGTGGCCAAACTCACCTGCATTTCACACACTCATTCACATTCTGTTGAGGTAATGTGAATGAACCAGCCATAGCAGACACACTGGCGGTCGATACACTGTGGGCAGAACAGTTGAATCCCACTTTAAGATTGACTGAGGAGAGGATGCTGAAACAGAGGTCGCCAGGACACCGGTACCATCAATAACAGTGTGTCATAATGTTGTCATAAAGCTTAATGCAGGATCATACTCGCCCCGGGTCTACAGTACAATTAATACATGTGAATCACATTCACTGTCGGTTACAGTGAAAATTCTTTTTGGAAGAGACAAATAAAGATGGTCACAGTGCTACGTACAAAAGATCTTATTAGAAAGACATGCATCTGAGGTTTAAATATTTAGAAAACTGGAAAAAGAAATGGCAGATGGTCTTGTTGACAAGAAAAACTATAATCAGTGAAGCGAGAGTTGATTGATCCTGCTGGATTACAGCACATCCCTTACTGACTATGAGATATCTGCTCCATCAGATGACTTATCTGTTTGTGGCAATGATACAAAAAAATGAAGATTAAGAAAAGAACATACAAAAATGTCTGAACTATTATGCTCCTAGTTTAAGTCTCCACTGGGTGAACACTGATGATAATAACTACAAGGAAAGACTAACCAAAGGAGTGTGTCTGTAAAATAAGAGACTGGCCTTAGAGGAGGAGTCTTTGTGCAAGCAGGTGATGACCGGTGAATGGTGTAGGGAAAGGAAAAGTGTCTTAAACGACAAACATAAATGAAGGGACAGCGGTCATGTATAAGAAAATCTCTACTAGTGGCTCTCAAAAATACCTCTACTGAACAGACCTAATCTCCCGCATTTGAGATAAAATATTCTGTTCAAATAACATACAGTATGTTTGAAAAGATGACTGTTAAAGGAGAGATTGTAGATGGTCTGATTGATCCTGGAGCAGTTCAATTGAGGGAGGTCATTTAAAGTTTTAAGTCAGTGCTACCAAATCCCGCACTAGTGAGCTCCTAAATCAAATTTTAGTTATTTCTTTGGTTTGCAATTGTTTTGCATTGAATGGATGGACTATTGGGTTATTCTTATGTAGTATATAGTCTGCACACCAGATAGAAGTTCAATGACTTAAATATGACTATATCAAGTTTCATCGGATGTGACTCAACTTAGTCATAGTGAATTGGTCAAATGATACATGGAATACTTTTTGTAAAATAATTTTTTATTTAGCTATCATAGTAAACCATTGATGTTAAAACAATGGGGGGTTTAGGTCAGAATCAATTTAATAATTGTGTACAAAGTTTTTGTACTTTATTGTACAATAAAGTCCAAAATAACTCAAATGTAAATAATTAAACTCAAAGACGGTTTTCATTATAATTTAAATGTAATTATAGTTCATTGTCCACTTTAATGATGTACTAAGAATTTGATATAGTGGAAAGTATTGATCTGGGAATTAGAGTGTACTTTTTTTTCCAGCTGAGAGAAACGTGAACGGAAGGATGAGCCCTTGAGGGGAGACGACTCGTGGCGCAATTATCAAAATGACTCAGATTTCTGGGACCGCGTGTGTTTATTCTTCCAACCTCCAACTCGTGTGAGACACCGGGGGAAGCAGCACGGCGATTCTCTTTTTGGGAACCTA